>CAUYSK010107195.1:0-37768 GCA_963575035.1 Avahi laniger | reverse complement strand
CTACAGGCATGTGCCACCATGCCCGGCTAATTTTTTCTATATATTTTTAGTTGTCCAATTAATTTCTTTCTATTTTTAGTAGAGACGGGGTCTCGCTCTTGCTCAGGCTGGTTTCGAACTCCTGAGCTCAAACAATCCGCCCACCTCGGCCTGCCAGAGAACTAGGATTACAGGCGTGAGCCACCGCGCCTGGCCATTTTTTTGCTTTTTGTTGATGATCTTGGTGTCCCTAAGCATAGTGCTGAAGTGCTTTCTGGTGTTCCTAAGCATAAGAAGGCTATAATGTTACTTATGGAGAAAACATGTGTTAGATAAGCTTTGTTCAAACATGAGTTACAGTGCTGTTGGCAGAGTTCAAAGTTAACAAATCAGCAATATAAATTAAATAAGGTGTATTTACACAAAAACATATATGAAATAAGATCACATATTAATCAGCTGATGAAAACATTGTGACCAGTGGCTACTTGGAGCCCAACTCTGTATTTCTCCTGTGAGCAACATTTCAGTATTCAATAATTCAGTGTTCACAGTGAATTTACAGAACACAGCTACTGTTAATAAGAATCAACTGTGTTGCAATATTTCATTTATGATTAAGCACCACATGTCACCTCATATACAATTGTTAACATCAAAACTTCAATCTCACATGTCTCAATTTTATCTTCAGCACAGATTAAGTCACCAATCCATTATAATAACTCTTTATTCATCATAAATAACTCTTTTGTGTCTATTTTATAAAAATTGATCTAAAGGAAACTTTTTGTAAAAATTTTTAAAAAATTAAAGCTATGCACAAACAAATATGAAGCTGTAAGTAATTAAGCATTGTTTGACAACATGTTTTACTGCAAACAAAATAATTACAGCCTCAGGCTTCTATTGAACTCAATTTATGTATAAATGCAAAATGAAAATGTGCTTAGAGGTGGTTAATGTTAGTGAAACTACTCTTTTTTTAATTTTTAGTAGTCAGGGTCTGCCTATGTTGCCCAGGCTGGTCTCAAACTCCTGGCCACAAGCAATCCTCCCACCTCAGCCTCCCAAAGTGTTGGGATTACGGGCATAAGCCACCACATCCAGACAGAACCTACACTTGATAATGAATCATCGAGCTATTTTTTAAATTTATGGCAGGCATAAACATATCCTAAAAATCTACAACCAAAGAAATTCTAATATTTCATTTTTATTTATGACATAGCAACCATAAAATTTACCAGTTTAAGAGTATATTTTTCTCTCAAAAGATATTTCAATTAGCATACATGATTTTTAAACTTTCTATACATCACATTTAAATGTACCATTCAAAGTAAATGCTAAAAGAAATAATAATGATACAGAAGACTTAAAAGAAAAATACTTTTGGTCTGATTCCTTTTGTAGTTCTCTGTTAAGTTCATCAATGCGCTGCTGTAGTTTTTTACGTCTCTGTTCAGGTGGCAGATGACTGAAATCTTCTAGTGCTGGGCCCTGAAAAGAGAATCTAAATCATTATAGAAGACATTTTTAGGAAATTTTATTTTAAAAATGTACCTGCCATAAAATACGAATATATACCAAAGTTTAATTTCAAATCTGCCTCAAGCAATCCTTTAAAAAAAAAAAAAGAAATCTACATAGGTGTGTGTTTTTATCTGTATATATTAATGAAAACAACTGTATTGAAAGAGCTCAAATTTCAGTCATTGTATAAAACATGAAACAGAACAGATAAAAAATATCACCAGATATAGATAATTGGTAATGACCAGTATCACATTATTTCCAATTCTTGGCAGAGTAAAAATGAATACATATAAACCTTCTTACAGCAACAACAACAAAATGGAAACACGTAACATTTCTTGTCTATACAGGTTATTATTTTATATATAACATAATACCACATTCCCAAATCAAATCTATTGCCATGATATTCAGAATGTTACAAATGCTCAAACTAAAAATACGAACATAATTGAGTTAAAAAGGCAACTTACCTTATATAATCTAATTAATGAAATATACTTTATATATTCTATATATACAGTCTTTGAATAATTACATTTATTAAACCATTCCTCAGAATCAAAACATATCTGATTATTAAAAAACAAAAGATAGAATATTCCAACAAGTATATTTTCAATTGAAATTTTACCTGTTCTGTAAATCACAAGTATAATTTCAATTTCTTTTGTAAAACCAAACAACATACCTCTGTTGTTCCTGAAAGAAAGATGTAACCTTTCTTTAAAACAGATGCTTGATGTTTGAAAATTTTTTAATGCTTTGATAATCAAGAAACTATGCAATTTAAGAAAAAGTGCTAGTATTTAGATACAAATTTCTGATGGAAATGACATCTTTTTCCTCTTAAATGTCAACCACTGTTACTTTAGTTGGTATTAGCAATTACAACAGAACCAGTATTACCAGCTATTGAATCCATTTAGTATAAACCTACATTTACTTGTTTTTATTTACTCTAAAAATTGAAGATGCCTATCACTATTCCTTCTTTTCAAAATGGTTATTTTAAGAACCTGAATATGACTCAATTTTTAAAGTGATGCTAAAATGAATACCCCAAACAATGCATTCTTGCTCTTTACGCCAGTTATGCCTACAACATATGCTAAATAGCTTTATTTCACTATCTATAAGAATGCTTCACTTACTTAAAAAAGAGAAAACTCACTTTTAGGATGAGCCATGATCAAATGTAGTATTTAATTAATAACAGAATGCCCAGAATCTTTCCCCAGTGGCCTACACATTATGAACATTCAACAAGCCCACCTACAAAAGGTAGGGCATCCTAAGAGGCTTTTGTTTTTTCATCTATGAGTCACCAGAAATAAGGCGGCCATTGACTAAATCTGACCTAAATAAATGAATGGCAAAATTTTCTATATGAAGTTCCTTTAATTTTACTCGTTAATTCTCAACATAAATTTTCAGATTTAATCTAATCTGGAGTACAGGTTTTGAAAACTCTTGTATGTTTGCCAAAGGTAAATTTTCTATTTGTATGTCTTAAAATATTTCCAAAAATCTTGAAAAATTACTTAATGAAGAAATACATTTCAATGTAGTATGGGTTTTTTGTTAAAACTATAACTCACAATTACCCAAAAGTGAATGCGCCAGAGTTCCACTTATCCCTGATCAAAACTTGTTCTCAAATTTATTAACAATATACACCTAGGCACTTGCAATTCTAATACTCCATTTGACAGTAGAACCTATTCTTAGAATAAGAGAACTAAATTCACTGTATTTCCTATAAAGAAGTCCTTTGAGGCACTTAACAACCTCTTTTATTGCAAAGGAATTTATAAAAGGCTGAGTGTAACGATCTAAAAAAGTGGTCTATTTTCCAAAAGCTATTTTGTATAGCTTCTTATATAATAATTTCTCCATAGTTCTTTATAATGTAGCTCCATTAATTTGTTTCAAATAAATGAACAAAGGAACAACCCAAACACACACACACGCGTACTAGTTAGATCATTTGTGCTTCTATTCCCCTTCAATAGTACAGAACAGAGCACTGATTCCATAATGATACTAACAGAAAATTTTTCTACTTGCAAAAATTTAATGATTCTTGCCATAAACTACAAATCAAATTTATATAATCTTTAAAGGGTGTTAAAAATAATTTTTGCTAAATTTTCTTCTGCATAAAACATGAACTTTTGCTCTACCATGTAACTTGAAAAATAATGTTTAATCATACTTTCATATTCCTCTATAACATGACAAGGACTCCATCCAAGAACATTTAAGAACTTAATGGGCTGATGACAGTTAACCACATTACTTCTAATCTTATAACATAGAGAAGTACTAGTATATGCTGGACTATGTATTAAATTATATAAAAAAAAAAAAAACCACACACAAGGTGAAAATGTGGGATGTACTTTACCACTTGTTTTGAATTAAACAAAACAATGTTTTGAGATTACTTAATGTTGGCACAGTATATAGATCAGCACATAAGGCTTACCATCTTCACCGACCACTGAATAGTTCAATGGAAAACAGAAAGAAATGGTAAATTATTCACATGAAACCATAATACAGAAGATGCAATAACCTATACGATTTTACAATATTAAAAGAAATCATGTACATTTCACAACCCAAACAATTATGCCAAAAAAAAAAATTTTAAGCACATTTTAGGAAAGTAAACTACTTGCCAAAAAAGCATATGCTGCTGATAATGGGCAGATATTTTCTAAAATTAACTAAAACTCAAAAGTAAATAGTAATCATTCTATCAGTAATCATGCATTTTCCTTTAAAGAGAATTTTTACATAAGTGGATTTTACTTATATAACTCTTCATTCTCAAATTACTAATATTTGAAAAGCTGAATACAGAAGATCTAATATTAGCCATTTAAAAAGAAATCTTATAAGAAATATCAGAAAATAGGATGCTCCTCCCAATGCATTAAAGAAAACACAATTATCTGAATTATCTGAATTTTTATAGTCCAAAATACTGTTTTGAATTTAAATTTATCAAGTTAAGTGAGGGTAACATTTTTACTTTAATTTTTTATTTATGTACAGATACATTAAAAACACATTATCAAAATAATAGGTTACCCAGATCCAAGTGTCCCACACATATTTCCTACATAAATACCATATATACATGCATACATACATACATATACACACACACACACCCATCTACCCTACATTCTGTGGATTAGTAGGATTCTGCAACTGGCATGGCATCTATCTAGCATCCCAACTAAACATACACACATACACACACACACACACACACACAGAGCAAGACTCAGAATACGTAACAATAGAGCTTTACAAAATTAACCTTCACATTGATTGCAACTAGTTAGCTGCCTCTAAAATTTTTATTTTTCCATGTTTTCTAAATCATGAGGTTTTGAGAAAAGGTGGGGAGGTATCAGGTACAATTTCACATAAAAATATGAAGAAATTTTAACAAGTATCTGACAAAAATATCTACCCCTTATCTCTTTATGAGTTGGTCATACACATTAAATGGTTATGACAAGCAAAGATGACATTTGCTATCCATTACCTTTCTAAATTAAGCTTAACATTCTTTAGACTATCAGTAGTTTCGAAAAACAAAAGCTATAATTTATTCTTGGTGAGGAAATAACAAGGTTGAAATGAAAGAAAGATAATGTGGTCTTCTTTAAATGTTATTAAACAAAATTATATACAGGACAAGGAACAAAATATTTATTTAAAATATTTGAATTTGACTTATCTTTTATGATAATTTTCACCAGCTAAATTTCTAAGTGATCTATATTAGTATCTTTTAGGGAAAAAATTAAGATAATTATAACTAAAATATCAAATGTTTCAGTTTTTAGTTAACCTAGTTTTACTAAATTATCAGTTAGAAAATAAATTTACAGTTCGTTAACCTTAGATTTCAGGATATACAAAACTTAAGTTCTTTATAAAAATATTAGAAATATATTGTGTACTTCTGAAAGTATTACATGTTCACAACAAAAATACCTTACTTTCACATATAATTATCATATACCTATAAACTAGAAAATGTCACATACCCACTATACTTAATAAATATAAAAGAGAGCTAAAAAGAAAATCAATTAGGCAATTAAAATTACTAGGTGTATTTCATTTTAAGATGGGCCAAAATCCTGTGAGTACTGTACTCTGGAGAGATGAAAGCTTAGAAGAATGACTCTGGAAGTCTATAAAGTCATGAATAATTTAGACAGAAAATACAGACTTAATGCCAGATAAATCTATTAGTTAAAAAAGGAATATCCAATAAAGCTCAAATGAAGTAGTCACACAGTAAAAATTATCAGTTTGTATATTAAATAGTTTAGTTTGGGTGTATCCTCAAATATCCATTAACAATTTGAACTTGATGTCACATAAGGAAATTATAGACCTTTGTCCCTCAGAAAAGGTCCACTGGTACCACTGTCAAACTCAAAAACATTGGTCTAATACAACATTTCTCTTATCCTTACCAATACTGGGATCTATATAAACCAGGTTTTCTTAAAAAAAAGAAAGAAATCATAATTTTTTTAGAAAAGGTATGTAGGAAAAGCAATGTCCAACAAGTGTAACTCGAAAGAAGAATTTCTGAATTGAATGGTACTACTCATCAGCTTTATTTTGTAAGCTTAATGGACTGAAAAACCCATGAAAATCTATGTAAAAACATATAAACTGGTTTCTTAAAGCTTACCTTCTTTTTGAATTTTTCTACATAGAAAAAATTCTTAGTGAAAGGAAAACATCTAAGCAGGTTAATTTTGAAATATTATCTAGTAAACTATCAAATGCCAATCATAACAGAAAGAAACTTCTCAACCTCAAGGTTGTAATACACTTTCCTCCTATTCCATCCTCCAAACCCATTGGTTTGTCTGTCTTACTTTCTAACTTGCACATTGCCTTCTTCTTTTGAGTGGTAACTAACACTAAAACTGAGAGGGGATTTCTGCCTTCTAAAATTAGGTCCATATAAAAATAACATATGAATATTTAAAATTAAACCTATTTGTGAAAAACAAATAATGACCAAATAGTTTTAAGTTTTACAGTTGTAAAATTCTAACTATAAATTTATTCAATGAATGAAGATGTCACATATTTTAAGCTTCTCTCTCTCCAGGGCTCACAGTTCTAACTGCCTATTTTTATACTTTTTTCATATCTCTATGACTATATTGTGTAGAGTACTTTAACTGGGCCTGGTAGACTCAATATGTCGAATATACAAACAATTGCAAAAACATGGCTACTAACCAGTAATTTCTCATGATTTACACAATGAGAAGATATTAATATTTAATGTAGTCTAAATCACCATAGGGAAGCAACATTAGAATTAATTCCACCCTCATAACTCAGGCAATAGAAATCCCAAATATGATTTCTTAAAGTCTTTCAAGTAAGTGTTAAGAGCTTTAAAAAGTGATTATAGGCAAGTCTGTAGGTATAACAGACTCATCCACAGGGACTTTTCAAAATATCATTAATTACCCATATTATCTGCAAACAGAATTAGGTAAGATAGATGTAAAGTTCACGTCATTAGAGGAAAAAAGACCAAAAAAAGTCACAACACGCTAGAACATTTCTGTTCATTACTGACATCAATTAAGTTTGTCACATTATTTTAATGGAAATGTAGATAATAATGTGATCTTGCCCTAAACTAATGTTTCGTTCTACAGGAAGCCAAAATGAAATGTGAAAACAGAAAGGACTACAGAAAGAAAAACAGAGAGGGAAGGAAAAAGAAAATATAAATAAAAGAGAAGGAAAGAAAAGGAAAAGAGGAAAGGAGCATTATTTAGCATTATTATTGTTAATTAAACTTCTTAAGACACTGATAGACTGATTTCTCAACTATGAGTTAGCACATATATTTTTCAAACGTTCAAACAAATTTTATAAATGAATCTAATAGCCTATGAATATTAAAAAGCACATCCTCAGCCAGTTGCAGTGGCTCACACCTGTAATCTGAAAACTTTGTGAGGCTGAGGCAGGAGGATTAATTGAGGCCAGGAGTTCTAGATCAGCCTGAGCAACACAATAAGACCCTGTCTCTAAAAAAAAATTTTTTTTTTTAAATTAGCCAGGCATGGTGGGTGCACACCTGTAGTTCCAGCTATTCAGGAAACTGAGGCAGAAGGATCACTTGAGCCCAGGAGTCCAAGGCTGCAGTGAACTACGATCACATCACTGCGCTACAGCCTGGGCAACACGGCAAGACTCTGTTTCTTCTTTAAAAAAAAAATCCTTGGCCAGGAGTGGTGGCTCACACCTGTAATCCTAGCACTCTGGGAGGCTGAGGCAGGTGGATCACTCAAGGTCAGGAGCTCGAGACCAGCCTGAGCAAGAGCGAGATTCCGTCTCTACTAAAAATAGAAAAATTATTTGGACAACTAAAAATCTATATAGAAAAAAGTAGCCGGGCATGGTGGCGTATGTCTGTAGTCCCAGCTACTCGGGAGGCTGAGGCAGTTTGAGGTTGCTGTGAGCCAGGCTGACGCCACGGCACTCTACTCCAGGCAACAGAGTTGAGACTCTGTCTCAAAAAAAAAAAAAAAATCCTCAAAATCAAACATAGCCTTACATTATGGAATAACACTAATTTATTTATCAGTAGTATAATAGTTGTTACTAAGAAAGTTTAATATTTCCTTTTTACTATTCTATAAATTTTCATTTGCAGAGTATTCTTAGGAACAAGTAAATGCCAAAGGCTAGCCAATTTAAAAAAAAAAAAAAGAAAGGGAAAATTCTGGTAAAATAAAACTTTTCTTTAGTTCAAGAAAACAAACTTCATGTAAATATTACTCAGTAATACCTAGTATTTTTATATGCTTTACAACTTACAAAATACCTTCTAATATATTATCCTTAATTTGATCTACAATCTTGATATTTAACATGACTCTATTTAATTTAACTATTAGAAATTGTGCTTTACTCTTCTGAAAGTTAAATAGGGCAATTAAAATTGAGCTTGACATTTTATTGTCAATAAAATACTTTATGAAATTGGCAAGTGAAGTCAGCATTAGTGACAAATTATTACAAGAGCAACTCCAGTGATAAATTACTGAAAGTCTTAAAAATGTAAATACATTACAAGACAATGGTGAACATATGGTTTCACATAAACAAAAAAATTGCTAAAATATGATTGTACCCAGCACCCTCTTTATAATACTATTCTTTTATGGTTGAGTATTTCAAATGTTATAAAGAGGAGTTATTTTTAACTTGAGGGCAGCTATACTTAATTCTGTGGTGTTTTTAAACTATGTATTTATAGGAGAGAGCCTTATAATGAGGGTGGAGAGTATTAAAAGCCACACTACACACACAATAGGCCATCATGCATTTTAACCCATTATTAAACTTACCCCTCTTTTGAGGCTTCTGAAAGAAGGAATTCTGGGCTTCCCTGTTTTTATTTCATTCATACAATAATGCACGGGCTCAATGGAGAATGTGAGAAACTGGGACCCATTAGGAGTACTGGATGTGAATAAACTAGTAGGGGTTAAGGGTGGGGACTGTGGCTAATATGGAAATAAAGAAAGGAATCAATAAGCCAAATGTGCATAGTCTTTTCCTAAATGAAAATTCTATTTTTGGCAACATACTTTTCACAAAATATACCTCAAATAACGTTTTCCATAAAAATAAGAAATTAAACATAGTTTTGCCAAAAACTATCATTATTTAAATCAAATTTACTTTTTAAAATGTACCATTTCACTTGATCACTTTTTACAAGCTGACAGATTAAAAATACAGAGTACACAAATTACAGAGAAAGCAATATGATATAGATAAAAAAATTCTCCTTTGATTTCTAGAATATTCGCATCACCATGGATTCCTAGTTATACTTAACATGCACTTTTCAAGAGATAAAGGCAGCAGCAATAGCTAAAGTTATCTAAACAGGTAATGTCACATATAAAATATTAAAATTATAACTGATTATTAACAGAGATAAGCAAAAAATTTTCAGTATATTCGTGGCTTTCCTCTCAGACCATTTGTATTCCATTCTACTTCACTCACCTCTTTTTAAAAAAATTTCAGTATTCCTTGCATTCTTAAGCTCCTCTAGCTACTCTGATATGACTAAAAAAGGTCTGATCTCTCAATTTCTTGACTGGACAATATTATTAAAAGCATGAATAAAGTGTGAGTTAATTATAATTGTGCTTTTAAAGACACTTAGAGGTAAACTATAATTTCAGTTGAATTTTAATTTTATCCACATATGCCAAGATCAAAAAAAAATAATCAAGTATACTTTAATAAATATAGCACAGATTAAAAGTATCTATTTTTCTTACTGATATGACACTATTATAATCACTTAATTGATAAGAAAGACAAAGCACTCATCTATTCCATCTGTTTACCCGCTAAGCTAGATTTATCTACCTAAAATAAACAGCACATCAAAAGGTGAGTTCTAACAAGAGTTGAGATTCCTAGCAAATTAGACATTTTTAAAATTCCAATTAACCAAAAACATCGAGCCATTCCCACTAAAAACTCATATGAATGATAAAAATAATTTCAGTAGTTTGATCTATAAGACCTAATCTGACATTTATTATTACTGTGTCAATCATTCATTCTAATTGACAATTGCGATTTTAGTGGTCTTTTAGTTAGATCATGTCCCTTTAGAAATTCTGATGGAAACTGTACACAAAATAGATTTTCAAAAGCAAATATTTAACTAGATAGTAACAACTGAGTTAATATTCTTAGTCATTATTAAGCAGTGGTCAAATGTTAAATCCAGAAATAATTTTTACTATTAAAGTATAAAACCCTGTTTCCTAAGTGAAAGGTTATTATAATCATTAAAACTGAAAATATTTATCCTCCATTAATACTAAATCATTATCCATTCAATACCTATATTGATTTAATTGATACACTAAAAAAAACTGATTAGCATATAGGAATTTTATGACGTTTACCTTTGGCTTCTTTCCAAAGAGCCACAATTTGCCCTTGGCCTTTCCTACTGTGGTTTTGGCATCCACTTTCCCACTCTCCTGTTTGGATGCACTGATAGTCCCATCAGAAATGGTTCTATATATGTGCTGACTATAATCTTCAAATGGAAAGTCTCCTGGAGGTTCAAAACCAGACTTGAAGGAGTCTACCACCATTTGAGAGTCCTATACACAAGAAACGTAAGTTTTTAAAACTGTATCATTTGCTCATAATGCATTAGCTTTCAAAACTTTAATCAATACAAGAAAACAACAAATAAAAGTTTAAAGAAATAATTATACAGTAATCATTAAAGGTTTAAAATGAATAATTTCTTCCTATGAATGTGTAATAAACCCTAAATATTTTAATCCGAATTGAGAAATACAGTAACTTAAAAATTACCACTTAATTTATAATATTCATGAAATGTTTTTGCTCAGTGATTCACCCCCCTGAAATTCACGTGAAGACTAGTTATAGCTGATAAGAAAAATCTAACTAACAAAAAGAATACAGAAAGAGGTTATTAACAAGCAGAAATTCTGAGAAGTTTCAAAGGTAAAATGTTTTTTGCTTTAAGGCATGTCTACAAAGAAGTTGATCAGCAGACTGAGGAAAGAGCTTCTAATCACAAGAGAGTAAGAGATGGAGTAGAAGGGCTTTCATTCATCCAAAAGGGGAAAATATAAAAAAATATATTAAATACATACTGTAGAATGTTAACAGAGCAACAGGGGAAGATCTCATAAATATTACTAAGTGCAAAAAGCAAGTTTGTAAATGTAAAGTTTAATATGATTTACCTGTAACTTAAAAACTCAAATATTATATATTGCTTTTAGACATACATACCTCTATCTAAATGTTTTACTGATGTCTTAACCTCATCATTTTCAAACAGAATACTTTATTCCCACAAACTCCCCCCCACCCCTAACTACCTCTCCTCTTGTTCCCCATTTCTGTTAATAGTATGTATTTTGCCCATCATTTAGTCAAGTCATCCTTAAGTCATACATATTTTTGTCACTAATGCTACCCTCAGCAATCATTTGCTAAAAGGTAAGAAGAATGAGAAAAGAGGAGGAACCCAACTATATTGTATAACCTTGGATACAGCCATACTGAAATATTATATTTTAGCAGATAAATCTAGCTTAGCAGGTGAGCATTTTGGAAGTCCCAATTAAAGAAGCCAGAAATCTTCTTTTCTTTTCTAAATTTAAGTAAGGATTCTATTAGCTACTGGAAGGATCCTCATCAATATAATATCTATTTAATAGGCTTGCTGTGAAGACTAAAATATGTGGAACATATTTGACACTCCCCAGATGCTGTTTTCTCTTGCTCTTCAATCATATCCTCAGTTTCTGCCAAGCACACTTTTTGATCACTTAATCAACATTTACTGAGAAATGACCAGATACATGACTCTGCTACACCTTAATCAAGGTACAATGTGATTAGATATATTAATATTTCCTCAAGAGAAGAAGGACTATGCTGTTTTCTCTACTCATAATGCCCTCCTTCTTCCTCATTATCATTCCATATACTACTCATGTTTCTTGATCCAGCTCAAGTGCCAACTCTTACGTTAAAGGCAACTCTGACAATTCTAGATCTGTCTGTTCCTCTCTAACTTTCTAAAACCAATAGTATAACACAATTTGTAACATCTAATTCACAGGCTCTTTATACTCTTGGGTTGGAACTGAAAAATTAGTGGGAGACAGAGAAAGCTAGAAATCTTTTTTTTTTTTTAAAGAATCAGAATTTTAGCATTTAGAATGGTTGCTTAGAGCCCAAAGGAGTCTAACAATATTGTAAGATTTTCTTCTACAGAATTTAGAACCAACTAAATGTCAGATTACTTTACCCCTTTCCCAGCTCATTTCACTAACTTAAACTGCACAGCTAAACCACAAAAATTTATTCAAAGATAATTATATAGCACTTACTCGTCTTTCATCAACTGATTTTGCTGCAAGAATCATTCCTTCCAAACACTTTGAAATGATAGGAATAACTTTGCGTTCTGAGTCTGCAAAGCCTCTGTAACACTCACTGAGTTTAACAGTCCTTCGCTCATCCATTTCTTGCAGTTGCTAATAATCAGGAATTTAAAAAAAAAAGGAAAATTGAATTTTCCAATTATTCTAAAGGAATTAGTGATCCCCCAAAATTAAAGATTTCTACCCTAATAGTTACAGTGTTGTTAATATCTTTTAACAAGTTCTATTGATTCATAATACTTAGAAACCAAGGCTTGCTAAACAGTAAAAGGGAAAAAAAAAAAAATCAAGCCCTTTAGTATCATCCTAAAACCAGATGACACTGGTGTTCTGACCTTCTAAAAGGACCCTTGGCCAGGAGCCATGGCTCATGCCTGTAATCCCAACTCTTCAGGAGGCCAAGGTGGGAGGACCGCTTGAGGCCAGGAGTATGAGATCATCCTGGGCAACAATGTGAGACCCCACCCTAACCCCTCCAACTCTACAAAAGACAAAACATAAGCCGGGCATGGTGGTGCACGCCTGTAGTCCTAGCAACTCAGGAGGCTGAAGCCAGCCCAGGAGTTCAAGGTTACAGTGAGCTATGATCATGCGAGTAGACTCCAACCTGAGCGAGAGAACATGACCCTGTCTCAAAAAATAAAAAAAAAAAATAAAATAAATAAAATAAAATAAAATAAAATAAAATAATAAAATGACCCTTACTGGTTACCAGCTCCTTGTCCCATAATACCTTTTACTCTTCAGCCTGAGTGGTTCTTGTTTATGTTTCCAGGAAAAGTTTCATTTTAAGACAAAATTCTGGCACTAATTTTTTTTTAAGCAATTGGCCTCTAACGTATGCAAGTCTGAGATTTCTAACCCCTTAAGTTAGTTCAAAATACTTTAGTAAGACCTGACTAAAGCAAGAATCCACAGTTGACTGCATACCAAAAGGTATCCAGACCTACTAGTCTACAGCTCAGAGTTAGGGTCACAAAAGGAAAGAGAAGAAGCCACAAGGTCAAAGCAGCACATATACAGAATCCTCACAATTCAGAATTCGCTGGCACATGCCACCAGGAAATATGCTGGAACACATGAAGTCCAATAACTTAAAGGCATTTTTGACACTTCCTATTTGCCAACATTGGCCTTTCTCTTTCCTAGGAAGCAGCCACACAGCTCAAGTCCCCAAATTCCCACAGCTTTATACCACTTTTCCTCTTTAATTACTTCCCAAAGCAGGGGAGTTTATTTTAAGATCTGCATTTTCACAAAAGAATTGCTACCGGCATCACAAAACGGCAAGACTCCTCCATAGAAAGGTCCAACCACAGGATCAGGCCCCCAAAACACAAAAGGTAGCTGATCTCCAAGTTAAGGGCTCCTCAGAATATGAAGACTTAGCTAGTGAGCCTAGAAAAACACCACAGATAAGGACTGGCAGGTTTGATTCTCTGGATTAAATGACCAACCCTAGTCCACCAGCTCTCAATACAATTCCTTTGTACCTCTAACTTGCCTTACAAAGAAAAAAAAAAGGTATACTTGGACTGACATTCTCTCCACATAAGCTCTGCTCTCTGAGATACTATTTCATTCAATACTGTTTTACTTAATCCCTTTTCTCTAATTTCCCTTCTTTCTTAAAAAAAAAGGCAGTAACATTATTTAATATTCATGTAAATTCTGCAGTCTTTACCTGAGGCTGTTTGGCAACTGTTATCATCAAGTGATGACGGACAGGATTTATAAGCAAGCTCAAGGCCTGAATTACATTTATGATCTAACAGAGTCAGCGAGATAAGCAGGCAAAAACCAGGCTAACAAACATTTTATAAGATTTATTTCTGCCACCTGGGCTAATGCCAAGGATTCTGGTTTGGTTTCAAAAAGCTACATTCCAATTCTAGTTGAGCAGATTACATTATATGATTTTAATGAATTCCCCTTATCTTATCAAAATACTTAATGATACAGTACTTAAATTTATCTCAAAATGTCATTGTTCTAGTGGACTGTTTAACACTAATAATAAATGTGTAAGAAAATTTGTGATTTAAAAGTTAGGAAAAATATACTTTTCAAATCTATAATCAGAAAGAAATCTCTTATCACCAATCTTGATGACTAATGAATCTAGAAAGATTCTTATGTCTAAGATTTAAGTTAAGTTCTACATTTAAGGACTAGCTCTTCCAATTCTAAAACTAGATTAACTTCATATATCTACAATTTACCTTGTAAATCTGAGGAATCACTACATAGAAATGTTTGTGTTGTTCTCCATTAAAGTTTTGTAATTGTGCAGCATATTCATTTTTATTCTCATCAGCCATATGTGTACGCAGATTCAACTGCTGTTTGGCCTAGGGACAAATTGTTCCAAATCATTACCAAAAACAATACCACAATCATAGCAATTCACTATTCTAAAAATTATACCAAAACTAGACCTTATCAATGGAGATGTCAATACCTGACATCAAGAGAATAACGAAGTGGTGTGCCTTTTCCACACTCTTGATACCATTTAAAATTTAAGGAGACACTTGCAGATCTTAAGGTCAGAGTGGTCTCCTTATTACAATATTCCCCTTTCCCCATTACCATAGTACTCCCCCATACAAATAATCTATTCAAATAAATTATCTCCTTATCAAATCCAGGTTAAAAATAAATAAATTACAGCAGTATAGCTTTAAACAGTGTACTTTTAATCAAAAGAGAAAAGCACACACATTCAGATACATTTCAGACTGTTAAAAAAGTTAGTAGTAAAACATTTATCCACTCATATCCAACTAAAATAAGAAACTAAAATCACAGTGAAACTAATGATAAAAATCTGATTTTTGAATAATGTAATATTCAACAATTTTCCATCTCTTTACATAACCAAAAGTACTTTAAAGAATGCTTTATTTAGAATATAGTTCTCTTCCTCTTGACCTCTTGTAGAAAGTCAAATTAGTTATTATCTAACTAATTAGTTATTACCCCATCAACACACATAGGACAGGAAATCAATCTCAACAGCAACAATGTCTTTACTCTGAATTTGAATGCAGCTAACATATTGTAATAAATGAACATATGTTACGTTCTTAGACCAGTATGTGTAATTTAAAGAAGGCAAATATTTCTATATTTTAGACTTAGAAATAATGTAACTCTTGAAGATATTCTAATACTGATACAAATGTGATTCCTTTTCATATCTAAGTAATAATATATTATTATCAAAGTTGGAGTATTCCTTACCTTTTCGACATCTGCCTTGGTTGCATTAGTATCGTTATCCAATCTTTCATAACTTTGTTGTGCCTTTTCTGCCTCCCTACATTCTCTCTCAAATTTCTTTTTACTCTGTTAAAAAAATCAAAATATCACACTGAGAAAATAAAATTAGGTTATCTAAGAAATAACTTTAAAATGTTGGCACTTTGTATTATGTAGAAATGAACTGTACATGAAAAGTAAAATTTGTACTTTCTAAATCAGAAAATAAATTTTATAACAAATCCATGTGCTTTATAAATATCAGGCATTAATTATGGACTACGAAGAAAAACATAGATGAGTTAATGTTTAATATTTACTACATATCTCATCTTTCAATTAAAAAATGTATATTTTGTAATTTTTTATTATAAGTTCATCTTCAGCAGGACTTTCTTGGTTTGGTGTTTTTGTTTAATTTTTGGTGACTGTTTGTTTTTATACTTTTTTGATGGAACCTCAGTGTAGCTTGGGATGTGGAAGTGTCCCTCCAAAGTAGTTTTATGTTGTTTCTTACAAGTGTCCCAGGAAGACTTTCGGTTCAGATAATAGGAGACCATCAGCCCAGATCAAGATCTTTTTAAAATTTTGTACTTAATTCAAATTACTATGACTTTGTAAAAGCTATTCACAACTAAGCCATATAACATATTTCTTTTCCTGCATACTTTCTTTTTGAATCCTGGAGTTAATACGAGCCTTCTTTTTTTCAATTTGCTTAGTTTTCAATGCACTTATCTCTAATTACACCCCTTTCTTCCCCAGTTTCTTAAATCTCTCTGCAGTTAATTCTAACATATTAGGAATTTTATCAATTTTATTACCATGAATAAATCTCTCCCAAAGGCTTCTAACCTGTTAAAGTTTGAACTTGTTATCAGGTAGGCCTAATCTATAGCTGTTATCTTGGGATTTCCTTCCCCCATTAATCTTGGGGTTCCTTTCACCTCTTTCTCTCTACTTGGGTCTCCTATTTCCTAGCCTCATGCTTTCCCCTTCTTGATTCACTTCCTCATTTTGCAAGAACATCTTCAGCAGTAGCTTCCAAAAAAAGTTTGCAGGAGATAATTTTTTGAGTCTCCATGGCTAAAAATGCCTTTACCATCACTTTTAACTGATAAAATCTGGCTGGATACAGAACTCTAAGTTGGAAATAATAATTCCTTCAAAAATTTAAAAGCACTGCTCCACTATCTTCTGGCTTTCTGTGTAAGTGTCCAATATCATTCTGATTCCTGATCTATTGTATAAAGCATGTTTGTTTTTCTCTCTGGAGAGTGGTAGAATCTTCTCTCTCTCCTAAGTATTATGAAATTTCAGGAATATTTGTCTTTATTATTTTTTTTAATGACACATAATAGGTGTACATAGTTTCAGGGTACATATAATTTAACACATTCATATAATTTGTAAATATCAAATTTGTGTACTTGGGGTATCCATCACCTTAAATATTTGTCTCCTTTATGCTAGAAACATCTGAATTATTCCCTTCTAGCTATTTTGATATATACAATAGATTATCATAAACTATAGTCACCCTACTAACAAACACTAGGTCTTATTTCTTCTATCAAACTATATTATTTGTATACCCAGGATGATATGTCTTGATGTGAGCACCTGGGAAATCCTTTCCATCTGGAAACTCGTCTTTTGGTTCTGGGAAAATCTTCCTGACTTATTTTTGTCCATTTTCCGTGTTTTCTCTTTTCTGGGATGACTATTTTGAAAATGAACCTACTGGATGTGTCTTCTAATTTTCTTATATTTTCTTTCATATTTTCAATTTCTGTCATTTTGCTCTACTTTTTGAGATATGTTTTACTTTATCTCTCATTCTTTCCAGTAGGTTTTTCATTTCTGCTATCAAAAAGTTCTTTTTTGTTCTTCATATGTACCTTTTTTAATAGTACCTTAGTTCGTGGATATATTTTCTCTATTCCTTTTGAGAATATTAATAACAGTTTTGAGTGTTTTCTTTTTGCTTTTTAATTCTCGTTTCTTATCCTAATCACTGATTCTTCTACATTGTTTTTCCTACAAACTAGTTTTCATCTCTGATGTGCACTGCATATTATGTGTTTCTTTAAATATTCAGGGATCCTTGGCTATCTGCTCTTATTTAAGAAGCCAATTGAAAGCTCCACAGGTGGTGCTTGTGTATTATGACATTTCCCTCTAGGGCCAGGTAGTTAGTTTCCACCCCAAGTATCAGTAAGTTATTTTTCTAACTGATTAGGATACCCAGGGACGCCTTTTACAATTTCTTACCTGGAAAATACATGCCTTGTGATCTGTATTTTGAGAAGTACTCACGAGAAGAAAGCAAGGGAACTCAGCATTTTGTATTTACCTAATCTCCTTTTTAGAACCAGTTACAATGTCAATTGCTCGTTTTAGGGATTACCAAACCATAAAAATAGTGCAAATCTTGTATGACTACAAGATCTAAGGGTTTCAATTTCTCATAGGATACCTCTCCTCCTTTGACCTTCAGACAAAGTTTCTTTGATGTCTCTTTTGGTCAATGAGCAGAATTATTATAATCCATCTTTCCCTAAAGATTTAGCCTCCAGAGTTTCAAATTTTATACAAGGATTGCAGTTCCAACTCCCCTAAAGCATACGGAGCTAAAATCTAATCTCTGTTCCTGTGTATTAAAACCCAAGCCCTTAGCAAGTACTGGGTCCAGTAAATCACCATAGCCCAACACTCTTGCCCTCATTTTTCCAAATACCAATGTATCAGCTCATACACCTATTGCTCTGGCTTTATTTACCCTTACGTTCCTAGTAGTTAGAGATTTTCCTTTCCTTTGGGTAGCTAAGAATTTAAAACACGATTTTAAAAAACGCAATAGCTATTATATCTAGGTATTTGTAACCAAAAGGTTTTTAAGTCAGTTTGGTTTGTCATACAGTTAGAACCAGATATACCTATAACTTACATCAAATAAATGTGCTCCGAAATTTTTTACAAATTTCTTTAAATGTAGGCCTTATACTTAGTACAGGTTTTTCGATTAGTATGAGACACGAAATGAGATACTAACAATTTATTCAAAGCACATAAAATATCTGAATATGTTCCTTGGGATCCTATGTTAAAAAAAAAACCTGAAGATATATATATATAATATACAGAATGTCACTTTCCTATGGAAATTAAGGTTAAATTTCCACATTTAGTTCTCTGAAACTCAGCTCTGAGCTGAGTTTTCAAATTGAGTAGCTATAGGCTAATAATTTTGGTGAAAATTGAGGCTATTTATATACAAAAATATTTTTATATTAGGTGTCTTATTTATAGAAAAATACCTGTAATAACTTCCTTGCAACAATAAAAGTACTAACACAATATTAAAAATACAACTTCTCTGAATAATATATCATTATACAATATAGAAATATACCCCAGAAAAGATTCTTTTCTTCTTCACCCTGTGTATGCCAGACTAATAACAGCCACTTCTACTCACCCACACTTGCTAAGCAGAGGCTGCCTCCCAGTACAGAGGCTGAAAATAGCTGACACTTGCTTCCCAGATTCCCCACAGCTGGGGCAAGTAATCTAATCCTGTCAAAGATACCCCTGAGGAAGTCTGCTGGGGGTTTTCTGGGAAAGTTTTCCTTTCCTGATAAAAAGGGACAGTAAGAAGAGAAATACCCCCTTTTTACTGCCTTTGGATGCAGCTGAATGAGGATATGGTGTTTGGCTGCTTAAGCCAACAACTGACCATAAGGAGACAAGGCTGATGAAAAAAGTCAACATGGTCAAATGGCAAAGCGGACAAACGGAAAAGAGATAGAGCCTTGGTGACATCACTGAGCTTCTGACTGCTCCATTTCTTTTTTTATTTTATTTCAGCATATTATGGGGGTACCGATGTTTAGGTTACGTATGATGCCCTTGTCCCCCTCCCCCCCAAGTCCGAGCTTCAAGCGTGTCCATCCCCCGGATGGTGCACATCGCACTCTTTGTGTATGCATATACCCGTCCCCTCCTCTCCCCTCTCCCCTGCCCAACATTCGATAAATGTTATTCTTATATATGCAATTATGTGTTCATCAGTTAACATGAATTTGATGGTGAGTACATGTGGCGTTTATTTTTCCATTCTTGGGATACTTCACTTAGTAGAATGGGTTCCCGCTCTAGCCAGGAGAATACAAGAGGTGCTATATCACCATTGCTTCTTAAAGCTGAATAGTACTCCATGGTATACATATACCACATTTTATTAATCCACTGATGTACTGATGGACACCTGGGTTTTCCACATCTTTGCAATTGTGAATTGTGCTGCTATAAACATTTGGGTGCAGGTGTCTTTTTCAGAGAGTGTCTTTTGTTCTTTTGGGTAGATGCCCAGTAATGGGATTGCTGGATCAAATGGTAATTCTACTTGTATCTCTTTAAGGTATCCCCATATTGCTTTCCAGAGAGGTTGCACTAGTTTGCAGTCCCACCAGCAGTGTATGAGTGTTCCTATCTCTCCGCATCCACGCCAACATTTATTGTTTTGGGACTTTTTGATAAAGGCCATGAACTGCTCCATTTCTGAGCTCTGTTCTTACAAGTTTGTATGCCCTGTTCCTTGGAGCCTCCTAACTGATGGACCTGGCATCTCTGATGCTTCCATCTTCTACTCTCTGACCATTCCTTCAAGATCTCCTTTACAGGTTCTTCTGTCCTCATCTTAAATGCCAGTGCTGCCTATTTTATTTATCCTGGGGTTAACAGCTATCTTTTAATTTTTTCCTCAATTTTTAATACTCTGTCACTAATTCAATCTGATTCCACCAGTTCTTTATATCTCTTCTCAATTATTTCAAACATGTTAGGAATTTACGATTTCATTTTTTTGCCTAAACAGGAACACATTTTCTAAAATTGGAGCCTACACTTACTTCTACATATTAAATAGAAATTATATTTGTCAGTCTCCCCCACTAGACTGCAGGCTCTATAAAAACAAGAACCACGTCATATTTATTTTTGTACCTCCAGGGTACAAAAAGATACTTTAGATAAACACAAGTGGAACTCACCTTTTTCTCATAGTATTGTTAATGCCTAAAGGAAATCTCTCCTACATTTTTTATGTTTATGATCTCTATAACTTTTGCTTAATAACTGTCAATTGTTCTAAAGACAAGTCAGCACATACTAACAAGAATGATTTGTACCAACACCAATTTTCAAAGGAACCAATAACTCATGAATGTAGGAGTGTGTTATTTTGTGCAAATGAAAACATACACATTGCACACAATCATTAGGTGGCAGATACTAAAGATTCTAGTTAAGGCAATGTAAAATTTAACCAACATAAATACTCCCTAAAAATCTGGCTAAAACCAATTAGAAAGAAAATCAAAACAAAAATGAAAACAGACTATTAATATACCTAAGAATTCAGAATGCTGATTAGAAACTTACATCAGTGACAGTTATACAGAACTTTAAGCTTTTAATATGTGCTTTTAAAGGGAAAAGAAAGGCTGAAAACAGTGGAATCATATGCATGAGATTTTTTTAAATGTCAAAGTCCTTTTTCTAAGGACTAAATTGATTAATTTAACATGAAAACTCCCTTCAGCATAATTTTCAAGGAATTCAGTGTCCGCCAGAGAAATATGCTGGTAAAGAACAAATTGTTTGATAACCTGAGAGTTAAATATCTTATATTACAGAACATCATTTAATAGAACATTTTAAGTAAAGATAACCACAGTGTTCAATGAAGACATCTTATTTTTCAAATTACTATACACCAGAACATTTGGAAAAAAAATTAGCAAGTATTTTGGAAAATTTTTTAAATAAATAATTATTACATTTTTGTAATTTTGCCTATGAAGTATTTAATTTCCTAAAATGGGACGGTCTCTGACTAGAAGGCCAATATTAGGAACATTTATAGAATTACAGAATCTTAGTCTGATCAAGAGTGAGACCCCATCTCTACAAAAAATAGAAAAAATTAGCTAGGAATGGTGGTGTGTGCCTATAGTCCCAGCCACTCAGGCAGCTGAGGCAGGAGGATCCGTTGAGCCCAGGAATTTGAGGTTGCAGTGAGCTATGATGACACTGCTGCACTCCAGCCCAGGCTACAGAGCAAGACCCTGTCTTAAAAAAAAATTATAGAATCACTGAACTGGAAGAAACATTTCATATAATCTAGTACACTCTCTTCATTTTTCATATGCTAAAAATGAAGTCAAGAGAAATTAAGGGCTAAGGAAAAGGTAGAAGTAGAATCTTGGTTCTCTCAGTTTCAGTTAGGGGGTCTTCTAAGATTTATCACTATTGCCCTATTATTTCTCTCCTCTATTAATACTTTACAGTAACTTCCATAAAGTAAAAAAGAATCTCCCTAAATGTTCACAATGATATAAAGATTACAGAGTTCATTTAAGTACAGACTTATACAGAAAAAAAGAAATATGAAAAATGATCTCACATCCAACATTTACACTTTATTGACTATTATGCAACAAAACCCATGTCAAATTATGAATAATACACTGAGAAACATTAAACTCAAACAGATGTGAAGCATAACAGAATTTAGGGCTAACCTAGTCAACAAAATTTATGTCAGCCATGAAAACATCATAACTCACATTATCCATCTGTTTCCAGCACATGTCAAGGTATTGTTGAGCTTTTCGTCCTTCTTGGAGATGCTAAAGATTATAATCACCAACAAAAAACAAAATAAGACAAAGCAAACAAATATAACTACATTTAAATATGAAACAAAGGCTAAAGTCCCAAAAATGCTAATTATTTTTTCAAGACACTAATTATATAACTTTACCAAGATCTGACAAGATCTAGCAAGAAAAAGCAGACCTAGAACTCTCTAAAATGCATTTTATAGGCTATTATTTTAATACTTTAAGTATAACTTTTAAAAATAGATATAACGTCTAGAAAAATGACTGCTTTGAATAGGGGTTATTTTCTATAAAAGGTCAGATGATAAATATTTTAGGCTTTGTAAGCCATACTGCCTCTGTCGTAAACACTCCACTCGGCAGATATATATATATATAAAAATAATGCAAAAGCAGCCACAGGCAATATGTTAGTCAGTGAATATGGATCTGTTCCATTCAATTTTAATTATGGACACTGAAATTTAAATTTCACAGAATTTTCACATGCCATGAAATGTTATTCTTTTGATTTTTTTTTCAACCATCTAAAAATATAAAAGCCATTCTTAGCTTGTGGAAACTAGGAAACAAAAACAGGCAGTCTGGATATGGCCCATGGGCTGTAGTTTGCCAAACCCTGGTCTTAAATCCAAAAGGATCATAAATTAGCAAGAGTATCTTGCGATAATTTTTAGCTAGAAGAAACTTAGTGAAATAGAAAACCAGTTTATGCTGAACACACTTTTCAAAAAAAACAAAGTATTTCTGTGAAAATATTTCATATACCATTGTAACTGGATAAAAATTATAAGAATTACCATTTTTCTTTCAGTTTTCAGATCATGAGCATATCTCATTAATTCACCATATACTCTGTGCGCCATTTCTTCTGCTACTACTTCTCGCTGTCCTGCATAGTCATTTAACTCATTAAGGATGTTAAAAAAGGCTATACACGAGGTAAACCTGGCAAAACATATTTTAAAATGGTGAGATTTATTTTTATCTTCATTACAAATGTTTTTGGTAAGATATGGATTGAGCCTAACGCTTGACGAATTTTAACATACTAAACCTAAATCTCAGCTACTAGTTCCATAACTTCACATGGAAAGAATCCTGCATTAAGTTCAAGCTGTACATGTTTGTTTATCTTCAAGTAGTCTTTAATTTATTAGTAAAGGGATATTTGAGGTCAAAAATTAATAAGAATACTACCTGCAGGCTCTTTTGGCATACTGGAATCTCTTAAGTTGCCAACTGACTGGCCTGAGCTTGGGAATGAATTTGGTTGCATTCCTAGGGTTGGCAGCTGAACCTGTTGCAGAGATGATGTGCTTGCTCTCGAGGACAGAACCTGCCAATCATATCACTCAAATGCATCTCGATGGCTGATCTACAGAACAACTCTGCTATCAGCTCTGGACACAGCTGCCTGTATGCCTGCCCACATCCTGAATGGAAGTGAGTGAAGTGCCATTATGGTTGGCACCAAAGGGGGACAGAAGGGTCAAAAATAAGGGTAAAAATGTGTGTGGAGGGAAGGAGAGAAACAAAGAGAATCACTGTATTAAAATGTATATATCTACTTTGAACATACTGTGGAACACTTTCTTATAGCTAAAGATTGACAGCTCAGATAGGCCGCCATTAACACTAAACCTAAGAATCCTAACAACTGACAATTATATGTAAAGTTGTTTGCTTGTTTAAGTCCAGTTTCTTTTTGTTTCTGCATTTTACAGGCATCCACATATTCCTGTTTAAGACTGCCAAAAAGTTCACAGGCAATTCCTAACCTTTTATTCAGGGTTAAAAAATTATTCTAAAAATCTCAGTCATTTTCATTATCCCTTTAATCCAATCAGCCACATTGTTTTACTATCTGTAAGAGTAAAAAGAAGACTCTAACAAGCTGACAACTACAAAATAAAGTATGAAAAAAATACCCTTTTCTTCTGGAGACAAATAACTCAAGTAGAGTCCTAATTTATATTTTACTCAAAAATTCACACTCCACTATTCTAGAAAACTATTGATCAAAGCCACTAAAATATTTCTCCTCATAAAAGACAAACAGTAATTTCCACTTTCATAAACAGTAATTTTTTTAAATTAAAAATCTTAATAAAAAAGTTAACAGTGTATTTTACTAAATAATAAAAATATAAGTATTTTTAAATTATTTAATATGTAATAATAAACATGCACATAATTTACCTTGGCTCTTCATCTTTGGATGAACGTTTGGGACAGTACTTCTTAACCAGATTTCTATGGGAAGAAGATTTTTAAAAATTTATAAAATTTTATTGTTGAAATTGAAATATTCTTATAGTTTCCAATTTCATTAAATGAAAAATTTCATGATAGCAAACAATTAAGACAGCAATATGCTCATCCATTCCATTAACATCATAATATGATCATTACTTACATTTTGTTCTTAAAATACTGATGCCTGTTAAAAGAAAGGTTATTTCTGTATTTATATGAGAATAAACCTAACAATTTGGTTGATTATACTTGATTATGCTATGAAATAAGAAAAGAGGTAAGAGGAAGAATAGGAAAAACAAAGTACAGTTGGCCTTCTGTTATCCCAGAGTTCTACATCTGCAGATTCAACCAACCACAGGTCAAAAATACTCAAATAAATAAATATACAATAACAAAAATAATACAAATTAAAAACAGCATAGCAACTATTTACATAATTTACATTGTATTAGGTATTATAAGTAATCTAGAGATGATTTAAAGTATACAGGAGGATGTGTGTAGGCTATATGCAAATACTATGCCATTTTACATCAGGGACTTGAGCGGCCACAGATTTTGGTATCCACGGGGTTCCTGGAACCAATCCCCCTTGAATACAGAAGGATGAATGTGAAACTCAGCACGTGAAACTGAGTCACGGCAAAAAAACACATTTCAAAGAAATATCAAAACTCTTGTTTTTCCAAATCAGGGATTTTAATGCTAACTAAGGTAAAATGTAAGCAGATGCTGACTCACTAAGGGGATAAAAGAACATTTGGTCACCATCCTCTGTAACTCCGCTTTTATATGAAAATCATTACATGGCTCCTTTATCTTCTCTTTTCTATGCAAATGAATTACATTCTGACTTATATTAATAACTGTCTTTGTCTACATCCCTAACATCTTAACATCCTTAAAATAGAATGCTACTTTATTTCACCTTCGCAAAATCAAAAATATACTAGCACATAGCAGGGCATGGTGGCACATGTCTGTAGTTCCAGCTACTCAGGAGGCTGAGGCAGGAGGATTGCCTGAGCCCAGGAGTTTGAGGCTACAGTGAGCTATAATGATGATGATTCCATTGTACTCTACCCAAGGGGACAGAGTGAGACTCTGTCTCAGTAAAAAATAAAATAAAATAAATTCATAGTTATCACTGGTTGTAAAATAAGGTACAGGATGAAAGTATTATACCTCATATCTATATATTTTTTATCAAAAGCTTTATTAATACTTAAATCATCACTATACTACATCACTGCACATAATTTATGAATACCTGGACAGGTATATGTGAAAACATTTTTTTTTACAGATGATCAATAAAAAGTTCAAAGATCCCTGGACTAAAGAAATCAAATATATAGACACTTTTATAAAACATAATATAAGACTAGGGGGCTCTATAGAGGGATTCCCCCAGGGCAAGTGCGTATGGTGACATTTCTGATTCCCTGATTGAGCCTAAAGAAGTAAACAAGAATTAAGCAACTGACCAGGTGCAGTGGCTCACGCCTATAATCCTAGCACTCTGGGAGGCCGAAGAGGGAGGACTGCTTGAGCTCAGGAGTTTCAGGCCAGCCTGAGCAAAAGCAAGACCCTCTCTCTACTAAAAATAGAAAAATTAGCCAGGCATGGTGGCAAGCACCTGTAGACTCAGCTACTCAAGAGGCTGAGGCAAAAGGATCGCTTAAGCCCAAGAGTTTGAGGTTGCAGTGAGCTATGAAGCCACTGCACTCTACCCAAGGAGACAGAGCAAGACTCTGTCTCAAAAAAACAAACAAAAAAGAAAACAAGAATTAAGCAACTGGAAAGCCCTGGGAGTGGGATTCCAAATAGAGAATATTTAATGAGCAAAGGCAAAGGCGGCAAAAAAACCAGCATTTATGAAGAACTAGGAGTGAGTTCAATGTTGCTGGAACATCAAATGTGAGCCAAGAAGTCAGGTTAAGGAATTCTAAAATACTCTTAACCAGTGGTTCTTAATCATGGTTACCTGAAACACTACCCAAACTCAATGCTACGAACAAATTTATTTATTAATTCACCCAAATATCGCAAAGTTACTATGGGCTACACATTGATTATTTCAAGTACTAGACTGACAGAAAGAAATGGATGAGTCATAGCTAGCAAACTAGTAATTGTGCATGACCTACAGTCCTTTCTTAAAAGAGAACTCTAAAAGGAAGGTAGGAAAAAGATGATGAATAGGAGAGTTAATTAGAATAGGCAAATTCACAGAGACAGAAAATAGATTAGTGATTGCCAGTGCACAGGGGAGGAGGAAATGACTGCGAATGGGTACAGGGTTTCTTTTGCGGCTGCTGAACATGTTCTAAAATTGATAGTGTTGATGGCTGTGCAAGTCTGTAAATATACTAAAAACCACGGCTTTTAAAGAGAAAATTTTATGGCTTATAAATTATACCTCAATAAAGCTGCTATATGAGAAGGAATGGCTTTTGGTAGGCAGTCCATCTGCCAAAAGCATCTCAAATTCAACAAGTCCAAAATGGAATTTATCTTCTACAAGCTTTATTTTTTTCCTCACATGAATGACACCACTATCCATTTAGAGTCTAGACACTTAAGGCAAAAATTTGCCAAATCACCCTACATTTTTTCCAGTTTCTCCTACCTTAACATGTTCAAGTCCTATAAATTCTATTTCCTAATTAGCTTTTTTTAAAAATAACTTCTATAATAAAAAGGAAAACAATATTACACAAACATAAGACCCTTCTTCTTCCCACTTTTTTATTGCTTTGGATACAGATCTGTGAGGTCAGGATGCTTGAAGCAACTGCAATATCTTGCAACCATGAGGGAGAAGACCAAGAGATTCATGAAAATACCACTAAGCTTTAGAATTCCTTGCTTCCGAACTTCTTGGTATGTAAGAAAACTGTTACTTGCAGCTGAATGCTTCATAACTGACACTATAAAACAGCTAAAGAAAAATGTCCAATAGAGATCTGTGGTAAAAACTGGAACTCTAAAGAAACTTCGGGATCAAGACACAGATGTGAGAGGCAACATGTGTGAAGATGATTAACAAAAACAACAGGAGCTACAATTTGTCAACCATATATTATTTGCCAATCTTCATGCTAAACTCTTTACATATAATCGTATGCTAACAATTGCAAGCAAGTATTATTAGCCTTAATTTACAGAACTCAGAAATATTAATTAAGTAACTCGCCTATGGTCACAGAGCTAATAATAGGCAAAGCCAAAACCTACTTCAAATCTGATTCCAACACTTCAGATAGTTAAAATAATGAATGTGAATGAGGCTACTCAAGAAATGTAAAATGAAAAGGTGGCTAAAGATAATGTATGTATTGTCTATGGCTGCTTTTGCACTACAACAATAGAGATGAAAGACAGCAGAGTTGAGAAGTTGTGACATAGGGCCCATAAAACCCCAACTATTTATTATGTGGCACTTTATTTTAAAAAGTTTGCCAACCACTAATATAGGTAACTCAGAAAACCCAAGAGAGTCTTTCATTGAAGACAAGATTTTTTTAAAGAAGTTCTAAGAAAACATAAAGCAGTCAATTCATCTAAGAAATAATAAAACAGGTACCTAAAATATTCATGGAATTTAGCTATTAGCAGATAATTGATTAACTTAGCAGTGTGTTTATGGTAACCACGGTCTCCAACCTATAATTGGGTTATATTCTAGAAATTACTTTTAAAGTCAGTCGTTTTCAAACACAAACTCATGAATCACTTTAAACAAAAACAAGTCAAACTCAGGCAAAAAACATTTCATTGAATGAGTAGTTTCAAACTCTGGTTGCATTTTTGTATATTAACATTTTAAACATTGTTTAGAGTCCCAGGATGTAGTAGGCATTTGTTTTATCTACCTGTATCACTATTCTTCTTTATAAGAGCTTGTGACAGACACATTTATGCTCATTAACAACCATGTTATGGCCGGGCGCGGTGGCTCACGCCTGTAATCCTAGCTCTCTGGGAGGCCGAGGCGGACGGATTGTTTAATCTCAGGAGTTCGAAACCAGCCTGAGCAAGAGCGAGACCCCGTCTCTCTACTAAAAATAGAAAGAAATTAATTGGACAACTAAAAAATATATAGAAAAAATTAGCTGGGCATGGTGGCACATGCCTGTAGTCCCAGCTACTTGGGAGGCTGAAGCAGGAGGATCGCTTGAGCCCAGGAGTTTGAAGTTGCTGTGAGCTAGGATGATACCACGGCACGCTAGCCAGGGCAACACTGTGAGACTCTTTCTAAAAAAAAAAAAAAAAAAAAACCATGTTATTTCACACACTTCCCAGGCCCCTACCAGTATGGCAAGACCATGTGGTCAATTCTATATAACGGGCTGTGAGTTCTGTAATTAGCAGGCTAAAGCATTCAAAGCCTGTGTACAACCCTCTGCTGAAGAAACTGTGAAAGTGCCATGATGAGATGAAGATAGAAATAGAATAGATTGTTGAGTTACCACATGGGCTGCCCTAGAGAGTCTGATGCTTTGCATTAGTGAGAAAAACTTTTAAGCATGTAAAGTTTATTTGGAATTTATTGTTCCAGTATAGCCTAGTATATCATAAAATACAGCTTCTCCATCGTCATGTCTATATACCTGTGGTGGGGCTGGCCACAAATTAAGGTCCAGGAGTATTTATTTGATCCAGGCCCATTCTTCCAGGCCAATGAAAGTTGATCCTAAAATTTCTATTGTAATTCTTGGAAAGATGTTCTCTTTCAGCTGAAGTTGTTAAATTGACAGGACATAATCCTAGACCCATGGGAAAAGAGTCTACTTGGGAATTAAACCGACAGAGAGAAAAGCAAAACCAAGAGAAGAAAGATCCTTAACACTTCTCTTGAATACATGGATCCCTGAACTTTTTAGTCACATAAGCCAATAAATTCCTTTCTTTGCTTAAATCAATCTGAGTTGAGATTCTGACACTTAAAAGAATTTTGACTACTACAAAGGTTAACCACAAAAGTCATAACATACCTTAAACATAGCCTAACACTAATTTGAACTGTAGCTTCTGAAAGGAAGAACACATGTAATCACAAGAAGCAAGAAGAGAAAAAAAGTAACTTTACCTTTACCTTTGAAGCATGCAGGGTTAGTCCTAAGCAATTTTTTAAATAAATCCCTCTCGCCTCCCTGTATGTAAACTAACCTCTCTATAGGCGACTCTTCCCAAAATCTAAATATCCAGAGCCCTCAGATACCACACACAAGTCACTAAAGACTCCATTCAAGTCAACCCTGTGACTTGAAAATCTGCAGCATGGTCTACAATGTGCTGTTCTAGTTTTCCACCAAATCAAAACTTCTATTCTAGGAAAACACATGTTCTGAAAGAAGACATTACAAATTATATTAATAATAGTACTCACTTCTAGGCAAAGGAACTGGGAAGGGATTTGAATTAAATGTGCTACAGTGATCATATACTGTTTTCACATGTTTTTAAAAAACTAATAAAAACACACAAGAAGAATTTATTCCCCCAAAACAGCCGATCTCAGTTGGGCATTCTAAGAAAACATTCTAAAGTCAGCAAAAAGTTATACCAAAGAGTGCATGGTTAACTAAGTCCCACAAATCCCTGCTTTGCAGTTTTAACATTGTTTATTAGCTAAAATATCTCAAAGTAGTTTATTTTAAATATGTATGTGTAGAGCATTCAGGTTGTTCCTAAACTAAAAATATTTTAGGCAATTCATGTCTTTTAGGAAATTTGCCCTTAATGTCACTTCCCCTAGGCTATTACTATTTCAAAATGTTATCCTCTCTTCTAAATCTATGGATTCTCTAAGTGACCAATTATGATAGCAGTTTATAAGCAAGACATGTTTTCAGTAGGGCATTACAAATCATCAATGAATTGAAACAAAGTTTTAGACACACACAGTACATATTACAGAAGTTATAACAGATTTCATTGACATGCTGCTACTTGGTTGAGAGGGAGGGTGAAAGCTCATCCATGTTTTGTAAGTACCCCGGGATCTTGTACTCTAGATACAAAGAAATTAATACTGCTCCTTCAGTGGTCTGAGAAGGCTTTTAAATTTAATAGATATCTCCAAAGATTATATAATAGTCTATACATTTTAATTATATATGTGATATTAAATATATCACCCTACTTTATATATTTAAATTATTGATTCTAATCTTTTTATTCATTCTAGTTGTATCATGTTTATATTCATTTTTGGGTTTTACTGAAAATTATAAAATATTCCAAATAATTTCTTAAAACTTTAATTCACTTTTACTAAAAATACATTTTGCAGTTAAATGCTGGAATATAAAATTTCTACAAGATCTTAAAAGACTGAGAATCACCTCTACACATTTTCAACCTCTCAACATTTGAGAAGCTGAGTTCTAATTATTGTTTAACAGGTGATCAATATCCTATTTATAAAATTGGATACAAATCATACTGTTTCTTCTGGCAAAGGGTAATATTAGAGACCTGAGACTAATTGACTAGTACCTCTTATATTAACCTATTTAAGAGCTGCCAGATTAACACAAATGGCCCTATTTATGTGCTCAGCTAAGTGACCCAAAGATAGAAAACTGAATCCAGCTGTACCAATGAGTTCCCTTTCTGGAATTTTTGAGACTTTGGAGCTGACAAAGCTTTGAGGCCAGTCTAGGAGCTGAATCTGAGACACAATGCTGGCGCTATTAATGTCTGTATTTCCTGTCATATGGAAAGAGCCAGACTGCACCAAAAGAATTAAAAAAAAAAAAAAAAAAAGACAAAGCTCTGGCTGCATTTCTGTTACCTGAGCCGTATGCCAAGCCTTCTAGTAGCTTGATTATTCAACTTCTTCAATAAGAAATTAAAATCAATAAAAATCAGTAAAAGCAATCAATAAATTTCCCGTTATGCTTAAATTAGCACAAGCTGGAGTTTCCATCACTTACAAAATCGTCTCTCATACAGTGGAAAATTTTTTAACATAAAAGATATCCATATGCAAAAGAATAAAGGTGGACCCTTACCTTAAACCACATACAAAAATTACCTCAAAATACATCGAAGACCTAAAACTATGATACTCTTAAAAGAACATGACCAAAGCTTCATGACATTGGATTTGTCAATGATTTCTTGGATATGACACCAAACACAGGCAACAAAAATAAAAATAAATTAGACTACATCAAAATTTAAAACTTTAGTACATCAAAGGACACAATCAACATAGTGAAAAGGCAAACTACAAAATGGGAGAAAGAATTTGCAGGTCATATATCTGACTAAGGGTTAATATCCAAAATATTTAAAGAACTTCTAAAACTCAACAACCACCCAAAAAAAAAAAAAAATTAAAAATGAGCAAAGGACTTGAATAGACATTTCTCCAAAGATACATAAATGGCCAATAAACATACAGAAGATGCTTAACATCACTAGTCATTAGGGAAATGCAAATCAGAACCACAATGAAGTATCACCTCATACTCATTAGGATGGTTACTAGCAAAACAACCAAAAATAACAAGTATTGGCAAGGGCATGGAGAAATTGGAATCTTTGCGCATTGCTGGTGGAAATGTAAAAATCTTTCGCCCACTGTCAAAAACAGTAAGGCACTTCCTTCAAAAAAGTCAAACATTGAATTATGATCCAGCAATACATACAATGGAATATCATTCAGCCTTAAAAAGGGAATTCTGATACATGCTACCAAACCTTAAGGACATTATAAAATAAACTAGTCACAAAAATACTGTATGATTCCACTTATATGAGGTACCTAGATGAATAAATTCTGGAGATTAGTTGTACAACAAAGTGAAAATACTTAACACTACTGAACTATATAATTAAAAATGGTTATGATGGGCCCGGCGCGGTGGCTCACGCCTGTAATCCTAGCACTTTGGGAGACCAAGGCAGGGGGATTGCTTGAGCTCAGGAGTTCGAGACCAGCCTGAGCAAGAGCGAGACCCCATCTCTACTATAAATAGAAAGAAATTAGCCAAACAAATAAAAATAGAAAAAATTAGCTGGGCACGGTGGCGCATGCCTGTAGTCCCAGCTACTCAGGAGGCTGAGGCAGGAGGATCGCTTGAGCCCAGGAGTTTGAGGTTGTTGTGAGCTAGGCTGACGCCAGGGCACTCTAGCCCAGGCAAGAGAGTGAGACTCTGTCTCAAAAAAAAAAAAAAAAAAAAAATTGGTTAAGATGGTAAATTTTATGTTATGTATATTTTACCACAATTTTTAAAACATTAAACTAACTCATGACCCCATAGATTACTATATGATATTAGAACAAATTCTGAATATATTTGTTTTTTAAAAGGACATGCTTCGGTCTCAATTTTTATACCTCTACCAGTGGCAGATGCTGAATAGATAAATGACATGAAAAAATAAGACGGCTTAAGTACTTATGCCTAAAAGATCAAAGGAAAGAAAACCAAACAAGCTTCTATCTTTCTGGAAAAATATATAACTAGACCTAAATTTATGAAGTACATAATTTAATTCATGTTTTATGTTTTAATCAAATTTCTGTAATTATTACATTAAAAACAGATGTGTTCACTGGAAAATATATGTTATGCAGGTTTTAGATAATTTATTTTTGTCTACAGTAAAATTCTTTACAGACCCAAAGATATACTAGGTATCAGTGATAGAAAAAAGTTCTCAATTAAGAATTATTCATTCTTCCCATGCTGAGAAGCAGTATAATGCAATAGCAGCATAATGCAAAACTCTGCAGCCAGATTTGAATCCAGCTACTTCTTTCTCAACCTCTCTGTAGCTGTTTCCTAATCTGTGAAATAGTACTGATACCTCACTGGGTTTTTAGGAAAATTAAATGTGTTGATATGTGTAAAGCACTCAGAATAGTGCTGATACATTAAGTGTTAAGTAAATATCAACAAAAGTACTTTCTCTGTGTTAGGCACTGTTCTAGAAGTAGGAATAAGCAATGAATAGAATAAACAAAATTTCCCTCCCCTGGCAGAGTTTACTTTTTTTTTTTAATTTCAGAATATTACAGGGTACGTCGGTTACATAAATTGCTTTTGTACCATTTGAGTCAAAGTTATGTGTGCCCATCCCCCAGATAGTGTGCACTGTACCCATTTGGTGTGAATTTACCCATGCCCTCCTCCCCCTCCCACCTGCTGATGTCCAATGAATGTTATTTCCATATGTGCACATATGTGTTGATTGATAAGTGCCACTTTAATGGTGAGTACATGTGGTGTTTGTTTTTCCATTCTTGTAATACTTCACTTAAAACAATGGTTTCCAGTTCCATCCAGGTTAATACATGAGGTATTATTTCATCTCTTTTTTTCATGGCTGAGAGGTACTTCATGGTATACATATAACACATTTTATTAATCCACTCATGTGTTGACGGGCACTTGGGCTGTTCCCACATCTTTGCAATTGTGAATTGTGCTGCTATGAACATTCAAGTGCAGATGTCTTTTTTATAGAATGTCTTTTTTTCCTTTGGGTAAATACCCAGTAGTGAGATTGCTGAACAAATGGTAGTTCTTCTTTAAGTGCTTTGAGATATCTCCATACTACTTTCCATAGAGGTTGTACTATTAATAGTTTGCAGTCCCACCAACAGTGTATGAGTGTTCCTATCTCTCTGCATCCACATCAGCATTTGTCGTTTTGAGACTTTTTGATAAAAGCCATTCTCACTGGAGTTAAGTGACATCTCATTGTGGTTTTGATTTGCTTTTCCCTGATAACAGAGTTTATGTTTTAGTGAGATTATATTCTAGAATTAAGACGCAAAAATTATTTGGAGAATAAATCATCTGATACAGGTACAGATATGTTCTCAGGCAGACTGAGTAACTATTGGGAACTTACAAGAATAAAAGAGTTCCCACAGGTTCTAATCCTACAAAGAAAGGTAATCTAAACTTCAAAATATGAGGAAGAGTTCCTCCTGCTTGTATCCTGGTGCCACTTTTAGGGTTTACTACAGTAAGCAGTTGATCAAAAACTCAGGAGAGGCCAAAGCAGTCAAGAGTTAAACAAGAGCATACCAAAGAATGAAAGTCATCTCTATTTTCACAAAGTCAGTACAAAGATGGGCTCCCTGGGTTCTTCTGAGACTAAATAAAGTTAGGTATAAAGCAAATTCTGATAAAGAAGTACAAGAAAATAAAAAGTAAGAATAAAATAGAGATCAGTTATATTTGGATTATTCTATATCTAAGCCTACCCCAAATACTTGGAACAGCTCTTGGTAGACTAACAACCTATCACAATGATGTACATGACACCAAACTCCAGTATTAGAATGCTGTACATGGTCAAAGTTTCAGCGTATGGTCAGAGATCCTAATTTCTAAACTAACCAAAATACAGATCATTCAATCATTTATTCATTCAACTTATATTCATTCACTCAGCTCTAGAGGTACCAGTTATGTTGCCAGGTTTGGCATGGGTACAGAAATACACATAATATAGTCTATGATCAAAAGGAATTCAGAGAAATTTCTGCTTTAAGATAAGAAGGTTTCCTGTTTTCCAGTCTATTTCTCTTTCACTATACCACACTGCCACATTTGAAACAAAAATGTGTGCTCTGGAGTGGAGGTTTGGGAATACAATTTCATATAGCAATACCTCTGTGACAGAACTTAATACTGTAATTATTTTTACTACAGAAAACCAAAATGATACATACCTATATAGGGCTGCTTTTTCTACTTAGAAATTTTAGTTACTCTCTACCGTACAACAGCATAAGTTTATCAAAAGAATAACTAATTTCAGTTGTTTACACCTTTGCAACCAAAAGCATTCTACCAAGTGATCTGAAGTTACATTTAGCAGGAATCAAAATGGACATGCTTCAATTATCTGTGTATCCAAACATGATTAGAAGCTTTATTTTCTATTTATTCCCATCCTCAAACCAATACCAAACATCAGTCAAAACCAAAAACCAAAATAAAGGTAAGCCAAAGCCATCAAAACACAAGAACAGAAGAATAAAGGAAGAAAAGAAGAAAACAATCTGGGGGTACCAAAGATTAACAGAAAAATTTCAATCTTATATTTAAAATGTAAATGTCTAACATCCTGAATATAATTATTATTTAGGAGGAAAAAAGTGTTGCCTCACTATGAAAGAAATTATCCTCTATCCACTATGAAAGAAATTATCCAGTAGCAAAAATAGTGGGAGTGAACCAAAAGAATTTTTCCCATTAAAGAAGAGAAAATAAACATGGCAAACCTCTTCTCTTTGTACAAAACACATACTATGAACAGCAGCTAATTCATTTATCATTTCATTCATTTATCCAAAGCAGCATATCTCAATGTAGGGGGAGGGGAGGAGTAGATGGTTTCAAATTAAACATGCCTCCTCCCAACTCTTCCTTATTCCTCATACCTCAACAATGTCCAATAATCCTGCCCTTGTTGAGAATCATTGCTATGGAGACCCACTGTAAGAATGGAAATGTGCCAAATTTCTTAAGTGTGTTGCATTCCTTAAAAGACGCAAATCATTGATCTAGAGCATCTGTGCATAATAAAACCCACTTTCTCACTACAAAATTCTATTTTTCATATCATAATTGTGGGTTCTAGCCACCCTTGCTTCAATGAAGTGGTACTCAAATTCCTTTTTTGCGAGTACGTGAAAATGGTATGACAAATGTTAATGATAATACCCAATGGTTATTAACAGTCTTGGAACAGACAGAAAGACAAACAAGTCTGCCATTTCATTAGGTGAGTCTTGTTACTCTAGCAAAACATTAGCCATTCAGAAACCTCCAAAGTCTGAGTTATCCTGGATAGTTTAATATTCTAGATTGCTTAAGTTTTATCTTATAAATTGTCGATTTTATTTTATAATTTGTGATAGGATTCTCTTTTGAAGTATACCATATTCACTTAAGAACAAATGTTTTAAGTTACAAAAGTAACTCACAACCACTGAAAAGATATCAATAATTCAAAAGTATATGAAATGAAAAACATTCCTTTCTTTTCATCTTCCTACTCCCATTTCCACAGGGTAACCATCGGAAATCAATTTAGGATGTATCCTTCCATACCAGTGGTCCCGAACGTTTATGGTACCAGGGACAGGTTTCACGGAAGATAATTTTTCCACAGACCAGTAGAGGATGATTTCAGGATGATACAAGTACCTTACATTTATTGTGTACTTTATTTCTATTATTACATTGTAATATATAATGAAATAACTATACAATCCACCATAATGCAAAATCAGTGGGAGCCCTGAGCTTGTTTTCCTGTAACTAGATGGACCCATCTGGGGGTGATGGGAGACAGTGACTGATCTGACAGGAGGCGGAGCTCAGCCAGTGATGCAAGTGGTAGGGAGCAGCTGTAAATGCAGATGAAGCTTCACTTGCTCACCCACCGCCCACCACTCATTGCACACTGGTCCACAGGCCTGGCCCCAGGGGCTGCGGACCACAGTTCTAGACCTCTTCAGAATGCATACCAATTTTATACCTAACTGTATACACAAACTCAAATGAGCAGTAAGATTCTACTGTACATTCAAGTTCTGCAACTTGATTTTTATACTGAAGCACTAAATAGCCTTTTAAGTTTAAATGTGCTGGTATTAATATATCTGATTTGTTTTTTTGTTTTTCTGGGTTTTTTTGAGACAGAGTCTTACTGTGTTGCCCTGGCTAGAGTGTCGTGGAATCATCCTAGCTCACAGCAACCTCAAACTCATGGGCTAAAGCGATCCTCCTGCCTCAGCCTCCCGAGTAGCTGGGACTACAGGCATGCGCCACCATACCCGGCTAATTTTTTCTATATATTTTTAGTTGTCCGATTAATTTCTTTCTATTTTTAGTAGAGACGGGGTCTCACTCTTGCTCAGGCTGGTTTCGAACTCCTGAGCTCAAACAATCCGCCCGCCTCGGCCTCCCAGAGTGCTAG
>CAUYSK010107194.1:0-12022 GCA_963575035.1 Avahi laniger | reverse complement strand
AAGAACTAAAAGAAAATCTACCATTTGATCCAGAAATTCCACTACTGGGCATTTGGGTTCCCACAGGAAAAGAAGGCATTATATCAAGAAGACACCTGTACATGTCCTTTGCCCACTTTTCAATGGGGTTGTTTGATTTTTGCTTGTTGATTTGCCTGAGTTATTTATAGATTCTAGTTATCAGACATTTATCAGATATATAACATGCAAATATTTTCTCCCACTCTGTAGATTGTCTATTCACTCTAATGATTGTTTCCTTGGCTGTGCAAAAGCTTTTTAATTTGATCAGGTCCCATTTATTTATTTTTGTTGTTACTGCCATTGCTTTTGGGCTCTTCTTCATAAATTCTTTGCCTAGGCCACTGTGTGTAAGTTTTTTCAATATTTTCAAAAGAAGATAGGCTAATGAGCAACAAACAAACATATGAAAATGTGCTCAACATCTCTAATCATCAGGGAAATGTAAATCAAAACTGCAATGAGATATCACTTAATTCTAGTGAGAATGGCTTTTACCAAAAAGCCATTGCTGCTGGTGGGACTGCAAACTAGTACAACCTGTACGGAAAGTAATATGGAGAAACTCAAAGAACTAAAAGTAGAACTACTATTTGATCTAGCAATTACACTACTGGGTATTTACCCAAAGGAAAAAAAAAAGGCATTCTATAAAAAAGACACCTGCCCTCAAATGTTTATAGCAGCACAATTCACACCAATTGTGCCAAGATGTGGAAAGTGCCCATCAATACGTGAGTGTATTAATAAAATGTGGTATATTTGTAGCACAGAGTTCTACTCAGCCATAAAATATAAATGATGAACTAAAACTTCTTGTATTATCTGGGATGGAGCTGGAACCCATTCTTCTAAGTGAAGTATCACAAAAATGGAAAAAATTAATACTATATATACTCACTGTTAAATTGGTGCTAATCTATCCATACTTGTGTGCACACATGGAAGTAACATTCATCGGGGATCTGGCAGGTGGGAGGGGGGAGACGGGAATGGGTAACTTCTCATCTAATGGGTGCAGTGCACACTGTCAGGGGGATGGGCATGCTTGTAGGTGTGACTCTGGTGAAGCAAAGGCAATTTATGTGACCAAAACATTTGTACCCCTGTAATATTCTGAAATAAAAATTAATTAATTAATTTGAAAAAGACACCTGCACCCATATGTTTATCATAGGATGATTCACAATTGCAAAGATATTGAATCAACATAAGTGCCCATCAACTAATGAGTGCATAAAGAAAATGTGATACTCACACACACACACACACACACACACACACATACACACCACAGAATATATTCATATTTACACCATGGAATGTGTGTGTGTGTGTGTGTGTGTGTGTGTGTGTGTATTAATGGAATACTACACGGCCATAAAAAATGACAGTATGTCTTTTGCAACAATTTGGATGGAACTGGAGGCCATTATCCTATGGGTGTACATGGTCATACAGGGTGTCAAAATGGATATTGGAGATTCAGAAGGGAGGGTAGTTGGGGGAAGGAATGAAATATTACCTGTTGGGTACAATGTACACTATTTAGGTGGTAAGTACACTAAAAGCTCATATTTCAGCATTGTACAATTCATCCCTGTAACAAAAAAACATTTGTACCCCCTAAATATATTGAAATAAAAAGAAAGAACATAAGTCTCCTAACAGTTCAGACTGTCACTTTTTTATTGTATCTATGGAGCCAATTAAAATGCTTGTCTTGGATCAAGTGCACAAGGAGTTTCTTTTAAATGAATGTGTCCAGTGTTCTTTCCATCACATAGTATTGTCAGTCATAACTTTTCATTTGGTAGAGCTGTGAGAAGCATACAGGTGAAATAGATTACTCTCGAAGTTTATTTTAGCTGTAAGAGTCTACAGGACAGACATTCTACATATCCTAGCTTGTTGTTATAACAATGCTTTCTTTTTGCCCTCATATATCCCTTCCTTCCCTTTCCAAAGTTTATATACTCCTCCCTAAGAATAAAGAATATAAGAAATGATTTGTTTGTGGACGCAAAATAAATAAGTTCTGAATAAAATCTGAGGATATGCATCTCTAACTACCTGAACCAGATTCTTGACTGTAGTTGGCATAGTTTTGGGACTACAGCAGGGCTGTTTTGGATGTAGACAGAGTTGTTGATGGGAGTGGAGGTGAGTGGAAAAGAGATTTATGTTGGCTTATATTTACAAGGAATATTTTAAATTTTGAAATCCTATCATTTAATAAATTATCACATTCCTTTCTTCCCTCTCCAGTGTTTTAATGCAAAGAATAAACAGGGTATTCCTTTCTCTATTCAATACATATTTTAATTACCTAATAGTTTTTGTGTGATAATGTTCAGCATAACAGACGCAGCATCATCCTCATGAACTTTACAGCCCAGTGAGGGGAAGACATTAATAAAATAATTACACAAGCATATACCTAATTACAAACTGTGGTAAGTGCAATGAATGAAAATTACAGGTTGCCATGAGAATATATAACTAGTCTGGGTGTGGATTGGGCCATAAAAAAGCCATAATCAAGCTAAGATACGAAAGATAAAGAACATTATCTTTGGATAGAAGGAGTCTTTGGGAGAAGGGAGAGAGGAAGATTTTTCCAAGCAGAAGTGAAATCCCATGCAAAGATTCTGTGCATGAGTTGTAAGGAGGTGACAGCTTGGCTCATTGAGTAACTGCTAGAAGACCAATTTTGCTGCAATAGGGAACCCTCAGAGATATGAAGACCCAGATACATATGTAGTAAGGACTACATTTTTAGTCTTTAAGAGTAATGGGGAAGTTTTGAAATGGAAAAGATTGAGTCCCCCCAAATTTAATAGTATACATGCGTTAGCACATTTTGGCTTTCAGATAGAAGATGCCATGAACAGATGAGTTATGAGTGGCTAAAATAAGAAATTGTTTTTGAACATTAATCTTATCAATTCAAAATTTTCCCAGATGCCAGTCTAAGTCTGTACGTTCTGAGTCTAAGTGCCTGGGTATTTGTTGGCATTGCCACCATATATATACGTATCTTATGGCTTCTGTGCTTTCTGTAGAATCTCAGCTTAAACAGATTTCCCTGTCACTGTTTTCCAGAGAACTCTCTTAGTGTTTGAGTTAAAAAAATGAGTTCAATCTTAGTTTGGTTTGAGGTTTCAGCTACAGTACAAGCCAGGTCTCGATTTGCCTGAACCAGTTTCTCTTCCATAGACAATATCAGTCTTGCCTAGATCTGCTCTTTAGATGAAATAGAGCTGATAGCTTCAATTTCACAAGAGCTCATATTAGGAGCTATTTCTCTTTTAAATAATAACAGAATTCCAGGCAAAGATCATCAGGCTGCAAAGTTTCATAAAGCTGTGAGTGATAGGCTAGTACTGGAATTGGTTCAAATGTTTAATTATTCGTTGAGAGAAGGTTGTCTGGAGGCTTCACACAAGAAGAGACTTTATTGATTTAATTATTCAGGGAAGGTAATAATTTTCATATATAAATATAAAAATGAAAAACAAGGACCAATTCCTCCGTTAAGTAATAATGACAAAATGTTTGTCAAAATACTAACAGCAACTGGGAAAACGAAGGGGCCAAAGATCCCCTCTTCTTTATTTTATGCCATCAATCTTGTGGTCTCCAAACCTGAAGGGAATGTCACAATAATGTAGGTTGCATTCAAGATATTTTTGAAGTTGAGAAAAGATACACCAATTTTTTTTGAATTTATGTCAGTATCAGACTAATGTCTTTGACTGAATGCACTGTAACAGCAAGCCCAGTAACTTCAGACATCAGCCTATATTTTTAAGGAGTCTTGCAGTCATTTAACATAAGTAAATAATGGCCACCTGAGGTCCAAGGTAACTAGGTCAGGCAGTACAAAAAGATTAATATATTTCATATGTTGTGAGTGAACAAAAGAAGATAGAATTTACAGGGGGATTAAGAATAGGCAAAAGATGAAACAATAACAAATAAACTGAGGTACTCAGAAACAGCACAATGTGGAGAAAAGAGCATTCACTGATTTGAATTTAGAACACCTAGGTGTTAGGTCTCCTCCTACTCCTAACTAGTAGCCTATTTTGGGGAAAAGCACTTTGTCTTTTTGAGGTTCAATTTCTGTATCTCTAAAAAAGGACTAATAAAAAAAATCTCTTAAACTCTTTTCCGTATCTATGATTTTATAAAAGATTACTGTGAAAATGATAGTAAGGTCTGGGAGCTATGAGGAAAGCTGGCTATTAGAAATTCAGAAGAAATGAAAAAAAAAAAAGAAGCATAAGTATATTACCCAGGAATAAAGTAAGGAGATTGTAGAATGAGGTACTATGAGGATTGATACCGTTTCTAGGGGAAGAACAAGCTGGAAAGGAGAAGTTAGTTCCTAAACAACTTGTTTTAGCACTGCAGACATCCACGCTAGAAGCTGGAATTCCAGGATTAACTCAGTAAGTATACACACTCAAAGCACTAAATTTCAAAAGTGACCTTAGTCAATTACATAAATATTTAAGTTGGTTTATACATTGGTGAAATATAGCTGGGAATGTAAAGAAAACACATCAGTAGAATGGTGACCACCAATACCAGAAATTTTGTTTATCCTTCCAAAAAGAGAATCAGATTTGGAAACTCTGTATATGCCCCGCTCCCTCATATCTGTTGAACAGCCAGTACAGGACAATACACCAAGATCTTATTTTATTTAATTAAAATTAATAAAATTAATTTTATTTAATTAATTCTGAAACATAAATATGAATATTCTCACATTATACATGGATAGGTGAAATGCTAAGAAATTAAGCTTGTGATAGAGCTGAAAAGTCAATGCATGTCATGAAGTAAATCCATTGCTCTTTCCAGAATTAAGCGAGAACTACCTCCAAAGAGCTGTGTTCCTTCTTATTGATTTAAACTCACTGGATATTCTAGATTACTAGCTACTTCAGCATGGAATCAGCAGGTCTTCAGGGAGTGATACCTGAATCTGCATCCAAAAATAGCTGAAATGATAGAGAAGCATTTAGGGAAGTATACATTATACTGTATGGGTTGATTTTTTAAATAGTTTTTCCTGATCTAACTCTCCTGTGAAGTTTACAGAAAAGAGATATTGAAGAGACCACAAAGGAGATGTTTTTTAATAATAAAGAGAGGACATGAGTTATCGATCTCCAGGGTGGATATGATAGTGGTAGTAAAAGGGAAATGAGATATACGGCAGACAGTTTAAAGATGATTGAACTAAACTTGATAATTGATTGGATATAGGCAAATGAGGGAGAGGAAAAGGTCTACAGGGACTTTTTGATTTGGAGACTGGGGTGAATAGCACTTATAAACAGGAGGAATTTAGTGGTGTAGGAGGAGATCCTTTTCTTTCCAGCCAATCTGCCCTACTCAGGTGATCCTGCTTGTGCACTAGTTTCAGCCACCTGATGATGCAACCATCACTGCAATTCTCTTTCCTGAATAAGTCCAGTACAGCCTCACTCCAGGCCCGATTTCTGATTTGGACTCCCTCAAAATCTTATTTAATCTAGAGGGTTACTATAAAGTCTCACCTACCTTTTTTTTTCCCTAGTAAATAAAAATTTTTATTATGATTCTGGATTATAATTTTATTTTTTTTTATTTCAGGATTTTATGGGGGTACAAACATTTTTATTACATGTAATTCCTTCGCCTTGCCCAAGCCAGAGCTACAAGCTTGCCCTTCCCCCATACAGTGAGCTCTGCCTCCATTAGTTGTAGGTTTACTCCCTCCATCACTTTACTGACACCCAATGAGTATTACTACCATGTGAGCACCTCAGTGTTGATCAGTTAGTACGAATTTGATGGCAAGTACACGTGGTGCATGTTTTTCCATTCTTGTGTTACCTCACTTCACGGGATGGGCTCAAGCTCTCTCAAGGATAATATAAGAGGTGCTTGTTCATCATTGTTTTTTGTAGTTGAGTAGTATTCCATGGTATACATATACCACATTTTATTAATCCACTCATGGATTTAAGGGCACTTGGGTTGTTTCCACATCTTTGCAATTTTGAATTTTGCTGCCATCAACATTCAAGTGTGGATGTCTTTATTATAGAATATCTTTTTTTCCTTTGGGTAGATGCCTAGTGGTGGGATTGCTGGATAAAATGGTATTTCTATTTTTAGTTCTTTCAGGTATCTACAAATTACTTTCCACAGGGGTTCCACTAATTTTCAGTCCCACCAGTAGTGTAAGAGTATTCCAATCTCTCCACATCCATGCCAGAATTTGTTGTCTGGGGACATTTTGATAAAGGCCATTCTCTCTAGTGTTAGGTGATATCTCAGTATGATTTTGATTTGCATTTTCTTAATGATTAGAGATGTTTAGCACTTTTTTATGTTTGATGGCCATTATTCTGTCTTCTTTTGAAAAGCTTCTGTTCATGTCCTTTACCCATTTACTGATGGGGTTGTTTGATTTTTTTTCTTGTTGATTGTCTTAAGTTCTATATAGATTCTTGTTATCAGGCCTTTATCGGATGTATAGAAAATAAATATTTTCTCCCATTCTGTAGGTTGTCTATTCGCTCTAATGATTGTTTTCTTGGCTGTGCAGAAACTTTTTAATTTGATCAGGTCCCATTTATTTATTTTTGTTGTTGCTGTGATTGCTTTTGGGGTCTTCTTCATAAATTATGTGCCTAGGCTGATGTACGAAACAGTCTTCCCCACATTTTCTTCCAGAATTCTTAAGATTTCATGTCTTAGGTTTAAGTCTGTTACCCATTGTGAGTTGATTTTTGTGAGAGGTAAGAGGTGGGGATCCAGTTTTAATCTTATTCATGTGGTTATCCAGTTTTCCCAGCACCATTTATTGAATGGAGATTCTTTTCCCCAGTGGTATGTTTTTGTCTGCTATGTTGAAGATTAGATGACAATACGATGATGGTTTTATATCTAGGTTCTCAGTCCTGTTACAAAGGTCTATATCTCTGCTCTTGTGCCAGCCAGTCTCATGCTGTTTTGGTTACTATAGCCTTGTAGTTAAGCTTGAAGTCTGGTAGACTGATGCCTCCTAATTTGTTTTTATTTTTGTTTTTTTGTTCTTGTTTTGTTTTTGTTTTTTTGTTTAAGATTGCTTTGGCTATACAAAGTCTTCTCTGCTTCCATAAAAAGCATAGAATTATTTTTTTCTAAATCTGTAAAGAATGATGATGGTATTTTGATAGGGATTGTATTAATTCTGTAGATCACTTTAGGTAGTATGAACAAAGGCAAAGGAGGTTGTTCATTGACAATTGAGTTATGTCTATACCTCTCTGTGTGAAATATATTGTTGGCAATTATCCCAGAAATGTCTTTGTAGATAACCAGACTAAAAAAGCAGATCCTTAAGTTTCACTTAAGTAATTTGAGTAAAATAAATTTTTTACTCAGATGATTTAAGCCTCTGTGGCTCATTTAGAAATACATTTTTCTACAATCTTTAGATTTTTTTCATCGTATGAGAAAGTATCTTCTGTTAGGGCTCTCTCAGACTATTTCCTGACACTGCCAGTCTTTAATCACTTGAGACTAGGCAAGTGTGGACAAGATTAGTCATTTCTCCAGGGATTCAGTGGATGTCCCTGGACTCCAAGGATTAGAATATATCCTTTTCTAGTTCCTCACTTTCCTACAAATTGCCTAGAATCCACTCTAGTGAGTAATGCTATATTACATGAGGAAAACTCCTGGCTCTGTTCACTCCTCATTATTCTGGAGGGTAGCAATGCCTAAAAATTGAAAACAAAACAAAACGAAACAAAAGCTTTCCACTATCACTGGACATTTATATGATATCAAGGCTTATTGTGGGTAACAGCTTAAAGGAAGAGGGCCTAGAAATAAATAAAATCATAATAATATTGGTTCCTGTGCTTTGGGAGAATGTAAACAGTTTGAATTATTTAACTGTCAACTTGTCGGGACAGAGACAAACACAAGTCTGGAGATAAATTCCTCTGTGGTTTTAATCCAGGCAGTGAAAAGCCCAGAAGGAAAGGGGTGGAAAAAATGTTTTAAAATTCAAATGTCTCCTGTTCTGATTGTGAGCTTCTATTGTAATTCCCCAAGAGCCAGATAGCTGGTCTGTCTCTTTCAGTCCTAGGTGTGTTTACTTATTCTGAGAGCTGTCCTTGGGGAGAAAAAGAACTAAACAAGATTAGAAGCATGTTCTGGAAGAGAAGAGGAAAAGGAGACATCATGGAAGTGTAGAAAGTTAAAAAAAAATATGTGTGTGTGTGTGTTTTTCAGCAGACTTCTATAGAATAAGAAAATAAGTATTTATTTATTGCACACAGGTTTATGACATAAAGTCTTATGTTTATGTGTCCTCGTTACATGTTATAAAATGTGTTTTGAAAACTTTGGAAACTAAGACTTCGTCAGCATGTGACTTGTTTAAGGCCACATAGTGTTCTAATGTATAAGCAGTATACACACACACACACAAGTAGATGGATAGATATTCTTATACTGACATATACAATAGCACTTTGGGATACAGGTCAGAGCACTTACCACCTTCCTTCTGCCATGACAGACTCTCTCCCCTGAAAAGTGTTTGTGATCCTGAGGACTTATCTCAGTGTGCCACGGGTTGGAATATCTGTGTATCTGGAGCATTACCTTGAGAGTTTCTGGTAAACTTGCTCCTCCCAAACAAAGAAAGAGGAGTGGTGTGGGTGGGAGGGGCAGAGTTGTGGGGAGAAGTCACTTGACCCTTTCAGAGTGACAATAAGATCGTGGTAATGTCTTCACACCTTGTTTAAAACATACCATGAAAAATCATTTCTCTGCACCTTGTCATATTTCACATCTTGGAATGAACTCTCCTCTTCTCTTTATCTGACCAATGGCTACACCCCAAATGAATGAATGAATGAAGGAAGGAAGGAAGGAAAGAAGGAACCAGTTGATGCAAAATTATTTGCCACATTTGAAGATCACATCTAATGTGAGTAACAAAAACTACAACATATAAGCTAATTATGAGACATTATAGTTTTTTTTAAATTTTGTAGAGCTGTTTTAAAAAAGGGCACATCACCTGTTGATTTGTTTTCCACAGCATTCCCCCTCATTAACACAATAAACATGTAGACATATTTCACATTTTATATGAATATCTATTCAACCAACACTAATCCTGAGTCTTGTAGTTGAAATATGCATTAGTGACTTTATGTTCATGGGTCTGATTTTCTATTTTTCTCCTCACAGTTCTCATAGAAAGAGATTTTTGCCAGGATAATCGGATCATCCCCCTTTTTATTCTCTGACTGTTTGCTGTATGTAGCTTTTCATCCTTGTGTCATCATTGTTGGTAGAAATGTAATTACCTGTCTTGTATTATTGTCCAAATATAATCAAGAAAGTCTGATCGAGAAAAAGGGAGAAGTCAGCCTCAACCAATTCAGTTTTAACACGACGAAAATGTTTCCTGCGGATGTCGCTTGGCTTTCTCTTTAAAAATAATATGCCCCCTTCCTCTTTCTCTTCCTTTTCTTGCCTCTAGCTTTGATTTATCTTTTCTATCTTTTTTTTGTGTCACTCTCTTATTCCTTTTCTGATCTTTTGTGCTTCTCTTGGTTTATCTTGTTAGATATTTTCTTTCATTGTCTTTTGTATAAGACATAAGAATTATAACTATTTATTTGTCTCCTTCTGCTAGACTATAGACACTTTGATGGCCAAAATTTTGCATGCCCCTAAAATCCAAGTCCAACACCTTCTGAGTGCTATTTCCAATTATTAGTTTCCAGTAAGTGTTGATTAATTAAACGATATCCCTGAGAAGTTCTGCAGATCAAATTAGACAACTGCTTCTGATAGTATATAAACATTTATGACATGTCCAATTATGCTGAATTATATTCAGTCCATTGCATAAATTATATATCACATATATATACTTAGCTATTGCACATGCTTCTCCCTATCTCTGGAACACCTCACTTTTGCTCTCTACCACCACCCTATCTAATTGCCACTCTTTGCTCAGGTTTCAGAATAATAATGTTAGAAACTTGCTTGGTGCTTATGTAGCATTCTGAACCTTCGTCACCAAAGTCTCATTACACTCATTACTATGATTTATTATTTGTCTTTATCTCCCTCAAGAAAGTAAATGCCCTGTGAGTGGGGGTGTCTAAGGAGGTAGTCATGGTTGTGTTTGTCTGCTCATAGAAATGATCCCAAATCTATCATTACGTTTGGTTTATAAAGTGCTTCCATAAAATATTTGTAAAATAAATGATTATTTACTAAATCACTAATGTTTGTGAACAAGTTGCTTACTTCTCTATATACAAATAAATATCAGACTAGATGCAATTATCCCTCTGCTTGTCCTACTCTCATACATTTTTCTTCAGCAGAGATTTTCATTGCTAATGAAAAAAGTGGTATTAATTAATCTCTAGAGACTGTGTAAGTCTGGATACACCTATGGAAGTGGTCATGCATGTGAATGTTATCTGTCAGGTGCATCTTTTTGAAAAAGGATTAAGAATTGTTGGATTAGACAATGTGAGTAGAAATGTTTTATGAACACTTAATTCTCTGTAAATGAGTAGGGATGTGGTTAGTATTACTTATTGTGAGGCCAAGTGATTTAGATTTTCCAAAATGTGACCGGGATGAACAAATAATTTGACCTGAGGTTCTAGGACTCATATACAGAACATTCCCAAATGAAGGCTTTCTAAAATTTATAAATAAACATTCAGATTTGAATGTTTTACCATGCAGAAGACTGCCAAGCAGATGCAATTAAGGTGCTAACTCTCATGAGCATACAGATAGCATCCTGTGCTGTTCTTGATAATAACTGACCACATCATTTTTGTTATTCAAGCTTGCTTAATTCAGAGACTATGGTTTATTCAATTAAAATCACTGAAGAAGCTAAAAGAAAGCACTACAGATGAGCAAAATCTTAATCCAGGTAATAAAGTGGATTCCAAATGTAGAGGGACAGGAAAAATATGAAAAGAAAGAGAGACAGAGACAGAAAGAGAGACAGAGAGAGAGAGAGAGAGAGAAAATTGTGTATTAGCATATAAATGACTGACTGACTGAATGAAATAATCCAACCGCATATACACTTACTTTGGAATGAGTAAAGGAATGACATTGGTGAAGAAATGGACCTTGAGGTAAATGAGGTGCATTTAACCTTTGTTTTGATGCTCTATACAAATTTGTTCTATCCAAGGTTGTCACATGCCTAGCATTACACTATTTGTGAGTCAGGCATAGATAGCCTTTATTAAGGCTCAAATATGCAAGCAGCAAAGGATGAGTAATCAAGCAATTTACATTCTAAAATTGTTTATTGATAATTGAATGATTCCACTTTGTTTTACCCCTTTCAAAGTCTTGATGGAGTGAAGCCCGGAGAAGAAAAGATAATACTTGGAATGGGAGAGAAAAAGAAAAATGAGAAACAAAAAGGAAAAGGACGAATACCCACCGAGGTTGTAATGTAATCCACGGGGTGCTTTGCTTGCCTCTTCTTTTTATACTTTACAACATTTTATTTTATACTTTAAATCATTATATTTTCCCTGTTTTACAGAAAAGAGGGACAAATAAAAAGGCAAGTCTCCTTCACAGTGTTATGGGAAGTGATAAGGATAAGCTGAGTGTGGTACAGAATATGAGAAACAACTTGAGAGGGTGTGGAAAGGAAAGAAATTTCAAAACAGAGATATATGTTGAAATCAAAGTTTCTCATGCAAATAGGCACCAGGACTTATATTGCAGTACACTGGGATATAGATAGCTAGAAGAGAGGATTCCAATAATCAAGGTACCTAAAGCATATTTCAAAAGCTCCATTCCTTGACTACATGGATAACATGACAGACTAAATCAATTTTGTATAAATTAAAGCATGGATTCCAATTTGCTTGTCTACCAGCTGAATCCAGATCACTGTGGACTGTATACTGCTTCT
>CAUYSK010107193.1:0-88801 GCA_963575035.1 Avahi laniger | reverse complement strand
TGCTGATATAAAAGAGAGCTAAAAAACAAAATGTTTTATACTTGATTTTAATAATATTTATTATGGCTGGTCTGACTACAGTAGTGTTTACAACTAATTGATTACAACCAGTTACAAATTTCTTTGTTCCTTCTCCATTCCCATAGTTTCACTTGACTAGCCTAAAAAAGAAAAAAAATTTACTGATATTTTAAACATGCTTATGGGCCGGGAGTGGTGGCTCACGCCTGTAATCCTAGCACTCTGGGAGGCTGAGGCGGGAGGATCACTCGAGGTCAGGAGTTCAAGATCAGCCTGAGCAAGAGTGAGATCTCGTCTCCACTAAAAACAGAAATAAATTAGCCGGACAACTAAAAATAAATATAGAAAAAATTAGCCGGGCATGGTGGCACATTACTGTAGTCCCAGCTCCTCGAGAGGCTGAGGCAGGAGGATTGCTTGAACCCAGGAATTTGAGGTTGCTGTGAGCTAGGCTGACATCATAGCACTCTAGCTCAGGTGGCAGAGTGAGACTCTGTCTCAAAGAAAAAGAAAAAAAAAAAAGATTTTCAATGAAAAATTGTTTTATCTGTATAAATTTCCTTTATTATTTAAGAAAAACCAATGATTGAGCCAGTTCATGCATTTATCGCATTTGAAGTCTAACTTTTTTTTCCATAATGAGGAAAATCTCATTTTTCCTGGCTAAACCACTTTGCATAGGGTGTACTTTTTGTTCAACCAGAAATTCTGGACTCTGAGGTATGGTAAGCATACTAGTGGTCAGCTGATAATTAGGTGTGTGTATTCTTTGGTTTCAGTAGTACTTGAGCTCGGCAGCCCTCAGTAAAAGTGGGGGAAACATGACCTCTTAGAACCACGGTAGGAACAATGTGCACCTCTGTGTGAAATGAATGCCTTCCACACACATCAGGGAGGCCCAGCGCCCACCTGCTGCCCCGGTCCAGGAGGAGCCATGCCACAGGCAGGTTAGGAATGGGAGCAGATCTTGTGGTGAAGAGCAGCCTGCTTCCCATCCCCCACTGGGGCTAGTTCTTCATTACCTTTGAAAGGGGTGGCCTTGCAAAAATTAACAGGAAAATATCTAATCCTGTGATTTCCTGGTAACAGTTAAAGATCCATCCTATGAGTTCTCTCACTAACAGGCATCTTGCAGTTCTGTTTCAAACAACTTCTGAAAAGAGCTGAACAGACACATAAAAAAGATATAAATTTTTCTCTTTCAAAATTCCCTTTGAGAATCTGCTTTTTTACAGTCTGCAAAGTTCCTGAGTGAACAGCAGGGTGTGAGCTTCAGGCCTCAGCCATATTTCAAGGGCAGAGTCATATCTCCTGCAATAATCCTATCTCCAAGGAAAGGCGGGGGAGCCAACTCTTGGCCTTTGACATCCTGCCACAGTTTCTGTTATCATCCTGGTGCAGAGAAGAAAGAATGGAGTGGATGTAGCAGTACCCTGTTAATCTGGCTACAGCCATAAACCTTCTTGGCCCGCTAAATAAAAAGTCTGAATACCTGGTTCTTTCTGCCAACATTTGCTACCTCCTTCACTTCTGTGTTGGCCCTTTTCACCCAAGCAAAAGTAAACAGACTTCTTTCTATCCTAATCTGTGTCAGGAGAAATCTTTTTCAAAACCCATGTGCACTAGGCCTCACACCCTAACATTCTTTACTACATTTAATAGCATGTGAACATATGCTGCACCAGTGGCCACATGGTCTAGTGGTGACAGGGAAGAAGGCTGTGGAATGAGAAGGTGAGGGAGCTGATCAAGGATTGCATCTCCACTTTACCCAGGAATGTGCGATCAGAGGCCTTGGTTTGGATAGGAAAAACCAAACAGTTTTGCCTCCTCTCACATTCACCACTCAACACACCATCAATACTTCATTTCTGACACCAGATGTACAGTTTTTTGCCCATACACCAAGCAATTGTCCTGCAGACACCAACAGGGTGTCCTACAATTCAATTCTAACACTATCTACCTGGAGTTAGAGTCAAATCCCACAGGTTAAGGGCTCAGTCTCTCAAGACTGGCCCCACTTCAGATGCCAATATTAAGTCTGGGTCTCAGGAACTTCTGGGCAACCAGCTCTTGGAGGTTCCCCTGACCTCTTCTTTAGGTTTGATTGATGTGCTACAGCAGCTCACAGAAGTCAGGGAAACAGTTTACTTATGTATACCAGTTTATTACCAAGGACATTACAAAGGAGAGAGATGAACAACCAGATAGAATAGATGCATACAGCAAGGTATGAGGGAAGAGGCGTGGAGCTTCCAAACCCGCTTTTCATGTACCATCCTCCAGGCACCGCCACCTATTCAGCAGCTAGGAAGCTCTTGGAACCCTGCAGTTCAGGGATTTTTATGGTGGCTTCCTCATGCAGGCATGATTGGTTATTAACTCAATATTCAGCCCCTCTCCGGAGGATGGGAAGTGGGGCTGAAAGTTCCAACTTTCTAATTATGGCTTGGTCTTTCTGGTGGCCAGTTCCCATCCAGGAACCCACCAAGAGTCACCTCATTAGAACAAAAGATGCTACTATAAACCAGGAAGTCACAAGGGATTAGGAGCTCTGTGTAACAAACCAGAAACAAAGACCGAATATTAGAGCAAAAGATGCACCCAACACCCTTATTGCTCAGGAAATTACAAGGGTTTTAGGATCTTTGTGCCAGGAACTGGGGACAGTGACCAAATATACATATATTTTTTCTTATTATTTCGCAGCCCTACTCATAAAGATGTTGATGGGCTTAGTTAGCATTTCCCACATTAAACACATGATGCAATGTTAGATACATGCATCTCTTGTGGTATCTCAGAAGTTACTGCCAGTAAATAGCACCACCTAATCTTAGAACCCAGCTTCTAGATTAGTTAAAATTACCATGTCCTTAAAGATCAATTCAGATGCCTCAATTTTTCTAAACTTAAAAGTTCTACATGGCTGAGAGACAGCCTTTTGGTGGGAATTTTTTTCTTTGAGATTTTTATTGTTTGTTGTTAAATACATTGAACACATACAAAGACAAAATAGCTTTAAGTTCAGGTCAGGGGAAGCAACAATTTATCTATGTTGAGAAAATAAAAAAGCTGCAACTTATTTAGTTATGGTCATTTGAGTATGAAGGGCCTGAGATGAGTATTGACCTTAAGGTATCTCACCAATTCAGCTCACACTTATGTTTCAATTTATATTGGTCTGGATTTTCTGTCCTGAATTTTAATATTCACTGTTTACAGCTGTTCATTGATTACCTCTCATTTGTTTCCCAAAAGGCATGTTTTCTTCAAATGTGCCTCATAAATCACTTTCACCCATTCTCCCATTCAGGCAGGATATGTTCTTTTCTAAGGATAGATGTGGAGGCACAATTAGTTCTCAATCCAAATGATACAAAATTGGCTGTGAGCCACTGCTCACATTTCTGCTTTTATCTCTCCCTGTTTTTGTAAAAGATACCTCTTTTGCACACAGCTCAGATTTCTGTTCCCCTCGGTAAGATGCATGTAACATCTTTAATTTTTTTGTTTGTTTGTTTTTAGAACTAGTTTTACTTTATCTTCTTTTAATAATCCCTGCATTTCATCAGGAGGAATTTCTGTTAGAATTTCTGTTAGAATTCCCTAACAAAGGATCAGCTCACGAATCCTTAAAATGTTATCTCACTTCTCATGAATGATCATTCTTCTGAATGTTGATTATCATCATAGGCTGATGCTGTAGGAGGGAACTGAACTGAGTTGCTGACAGATCGTGGCATTTTATAAAGCGGAGCAGGTCTTTAGCTTGGGGGTTTGGGTTTTAATTTACTCAGGGAGTCACTAATGTGCTAACATCCCTCAAGCAGACTTCATGTAGATGGGGCCTCCCTGGGGCACAACTCCCCTTCCCTCCCACATCCAGGCTCAAGAAGGGCTCCTCCCATGGAATGTGGCTGCTGTGCCCCTCCCTCCTCCTCCTTCCTCTCCTCTTCCTCCACCCCAACTGTTGCTGCCTGGAGGCCTGGACTGATTCTTGTCTTGAGGCTCAGGCTGACCAAACTGGAGCCCAGGAAACATTTGAATAGATGGGCAATATATCCTTCACAGCTTGCCAGAACCCCAAAGGTCTGATTCCAGCTCCTGCAGCCTTTTTAAGGAAAAAGGAAAGACCCACACTATGACTTAAGTTTTCAGATGGAACTTGCGATAAATATTCACAAACCAATGATGTTACCAATGACGCTTCTGGTCTCTAGGACTATTAGCACATGATCACAATTCATCTGTGTAATTCCTATGAGAACTTCAAGGTCTGATAAAGGAAAACACAGAAAACTCTGCTCTGTTTTCATATAAGAATTCCTTCATGGGGAAGAGATTTCTAATTTCATTGAAGATGACCAAGAGCTATCAATTTATTATGGATCCAGTTGATTCTCCTGCTCAGTTTATATTTCCCAGCCTATTTCCTATGTTTATATAGTATGTTCCCTTTGGAAAGGAAAGTTATAATCCAATTATGACATTTTCCCAGTAGTTGTAAAGTGTTTCCTTCAGTTTCTGTCAGCTGTATTTTAAGATGGAGAGAACTACTAGTAATTTGCCAGCCTGTCTGAAAGATGTAAGAGTAGTAGCCAGATCATTCAGATAACACATAACATACTTCAAAAAAGTATATAATGGCTGCAAATGTTTCTATACCTATTCCCCTCAAAAATATGGACAAGAACTAGGAGACAGAAACATCATTCGAAAGAAGTCAAGACAAAGTAATGCATTTTGGATATATACTACATTCATGAAATAGAATACTGAATTCTGGTGATACTGTACAAGTTTTGGGTTAGGATGGAAGAATCTTTTACTAAATAGATAGTCTGATCTTTGGGAGATGTGCTTTTCGGTAGAATATTGTTCAATTGCATTATATTTTGTAGAGGAAGACATCTTACATTTTGAAAGACTAATGTCATTTGATCTTAGTATAAAAGAGAAATTATAGGTTGTATACCTTTATTCAGTAGTAAGTGAATGGAAAGCATAAACTTCCATATATGACATACTTTAAGTTTCATATTAGGCCACAAAAAGCAGAATGAACAAGTTATTGACCTATCTTTTTAATTTCAGCTGCATACCATACTGGGCACCATTTCCTATAAGTATGGTGTTAACATATTTCATGTGATATATTAATCAGCGGCACCCTGATATGTCAGGCAGCCAGCTGTACCCGGCAGGTTCCCATAACCTAGCAGATGGCCCACCATTCAAACACACTACAACACCTGTTCTTCAAGGGATTCGTAACCCAGGCATTTTCCCTAAACTCAAAGAGCTTTTTTTCAACTGTGTATGGAAGTCATTCTATTTTCTTTTATTACACAAGAAAACAGTTTATATTTCAGATCTCTATTGAGCGTCAGGGTTGGGGCAGAGAGAGAGAGAAATGTTTTTGAGCCCATAGTAACAAATAAATGGAAGTACATATAAGCATAAGGTGGGGGCGAGGGGGAGAGAGAGATTGATTTGTGGCCTGTAAGCAGATGAAACCAGGAGGCAGGATTCACACAGCTGCCCTCTGCTCACTGCACCATCTGCTATGCAGCTGTGACAATACCAGGGGCTGCCTAGACAATTAACTTACCCCTGCAGAGGGCCACTCATGAGCAGGATGCTGAACCACCTTTAACCTAAAAAGCAACCAAATTGTCCTAGAGGATGGGCTAATGCCAATCCACAGCCTATTTAAAATGATTTGGGCAACAAAATCTTGAGATAAAATATTAATATTTAATTTTTTTTAACTTTTAAGGAACTAGGTCATTAAAAAAAGTTTTATGTTGGATTTTCGTTTCTTTATCTGAGGGTACAAGTTTGCATTATTTAGATAAGTTAGTCCCAGTGCCATAAATAAAAGAGCTGGTTATAGATTCCTGAACTATTTTGATCATAAAGAACCCCAGGAAGTTCAACGGGGATTGTGACAAAAGTTATATGCATAAAAATCCCTTGGATAGTTCTCTTTAAATTTTAGAATCTATGAATGACTCTGTTTATTAAAAGTGTAATTTTAAGTACCTAACTGTAACAAATCAGTATTTTTATATACTCAACTGCAACTCAAAATTCAGATGTTACTGTTAGTTTGAATTTAGGGCAAAATGGTAACCTATAATCTAAAATAAAATGCAACCAAGCTATGGTAAAACTAAATCTCAAAGTTCTTCATTATAAGGCAACTTAATGAGAACTGAATTAGGTCACAGGACAGAGGGATTTCTAATTGCAAAATGAACCAAAGCAGGTCATTACATTGACAAACAGGATGAATATCTGATTCTGAAAACCAGAGCCAGTTTGACAATAATTACTGCATAGGAAAGTTCTTGACTAGGCATTTAAAATGGAGGAAGGAGGGCAAAGATGAGAGCTTCCAGAAGTGGGGGAAATGAAAACCTTAGTAAATTTCCATACTTCTTCACAGAATAGTCTATTGCTATTCATATTTACAGCTGCTTGAGGTTATTGAGTCTAATATATTCTCTAGAATTGTGGTCCCCAACCCCCAGGCCACAGACCAGTATTGGTCCTATGGGTCCGTGGCCTTTAAGGAACTGGGCCGCACAGCAGGAGGTGAGCAGCAGTCAGAGAGCAAAGCTTCATCTGTATTTACAGCCTCTCCTCATCACTTGTATCTCTGCATAAGCTCTGCCTCCTGTCAGATGGGTGGCAACATTAGATTCTCATGGGAGTGCGAACCCTACCATAAACTGCGCATACGCTGCAGCGATTTCGGTTGGACGCTCCTTATGAGAATCTAATGCCTGATGGTCTGAGGTGGAGCTGAGGTGGTGATTCCAGCGCTGGAGAGCAGCTGCAAATACAGATTATCATTAGCAGAGAGGTTTGGCTGCACAATAAATGTAATTAATGTGCTTGAATCATCCCAAAACCATTCCCCTCTAAACACACACACACACACACACACACACACACACACACACGCATGCGCACATCTGTGGAAAACTTGTCTTCCACGAAACCAGTCCCTGATGCCAAAAAGGTTGGGGACTGCTGCTCTAGAACATTTCCTAAAAGCTTTTTAGTGAATCTTGGAAGTGGGTGGTCCAACAGTGCTGGAAAGCAGCAGTTTCTAACTGCAACTTTGACTTTCTGGAACCAAATGAAGCTTACAAAAGCCAGAGTGAGCAGAAGGAAGAATCTGCAAGTGTGTGCCCTGCACAGATACAACACTTCCCTGCCTGCCTTTGGGTGGCTCTGTAGAGCAGGGATTATTTGAGGGCTACTGTGTGGCAGGTTCACTGCTGGGTGCTGGGGATCCAGTGCTAAATCAGACAGATATACACAGTCTTAGATCAAGTCTGTAGAGGTTAGGAGGAAAGAAAGAGGAGCTAGAATGATTTCTAGTTACTGTCCTATCTCCCCATACTCACTGCATCAGGTTTGGGGGTTGGGGGAGGAAAAGAAGAAAGAGGAAAAGTAGAACTGAAGGAGAAAAGGAAGAAAGAATATAGATATGAAAACCAAAATAAACACAACTCAGAAATAATAATGGCTAATACATCTCGAGGACTTAAAACAGTGCTGTTCTGTTTATAAACACACACACTTATTTACATGTTAATATATAAATACATATATTACATATTTATATTAATATAACACATGTGTGTCTAACATATTTTTTTAAGAATGACAAATCCTAAAAACACTATGAGCAGCAGTTGAATGGTTAAAAGAAACCTGATTTGTAGCGCGTGCCAATTTCCATCATTGCCAACTTCAAGCTACCAACCTGACAGCACTGAACATGGGAGCTGGGGAGAGATTCGCATTGTACCATAGAAATACAACAGATATAAATGACTCAAAAACACAGATAAGAGTAAAATAATTATAGTCAAGTAATTAAGAAGTGATGAGTTTTGAGTATTTATTGCCTTTGAGTTGATATAATTTATTTATTAAATCATAATAATCTAATTTTTAATAGGGGCTATGTTTAACAATGGCTTGCAAATTCCTGAAAATTTAACAATTGGCTTTTGCAAATAGTAACAAGCCTTCATACCACTACCTATGAAATAAGTACTATTATTACCCCCACTTTACATTAAAAGGAAACTGAGGACCAGAGAAGTTTAGTAATTTGCCTAAGAGTCCACAATTGGCTGAGCTGGGATTACAAACCCAGGCTCCAAAGATTTTCTGCTTCTCTGATGAGCAAGTACAGACTTGAAACAGCCCCCAGTGACCCCAAGTTCATCTCTATTTACATTCGAATTACTGGTTGTGGCTATTTTTGATAGATTGGGGGGGTATAGCTTTAGGGAAGGATGGATGATCCTCCAGGTTGTGTAGGTAGAAGGCTGGTTAGAGAGAGACCCCAAGAAGCTAAAAAGCACTGCTGCTTCCCTCCTCTGAGTCTGGCAGGAAGCTGCATCTGAACTCAATCTCAATATGCAGGATTGTGTTGAACACACTTTGGGAGAATAGCAATGTGAATTTACTTTTCTTCTTAAAATTAGCATAAGATGTCATTTCTGGCTAAGATGAATGAATTGATAGAAATCTAACAGTCATTGGGCTAAATCCATATTTTCTCCAGAATCCCCACAGAGATTTCTGAGCGGTCATAATTCTAAATGAGAAAGACAAAATATTTAGGGGGGAAAATGTTATTCAAGCAAAGAGTTAGCTATGAGAGTTAACTAAATATTGCTGGTCATAACTATTAACACTACATTGACAAATAACAAAGTACTTTCTGTCATTACTTACAGCAATTCTCAATTAATGTATATATTTTGAAATAATAGTTATTATTGTAAAATTTAGAACAGAATAATATATATTCTATAGAACTGTGGTCCCCAACCTTTTTGATACTGGGGACGAGTTTCATGGAAGACATGGGGATTGGGGTTAGGGGCCTTGGATTCTCATGGGGATCGGGCAACCTGGATCCCTCACATGCGCAGTGTGCAGTTTGCAGGGTGGTTCGTGCTCTTATGAGGGTCTGATGCCCCCAGTGATTTGATGGGGGGGCGGGGCTCGGGCGGTGATGTGAGCTATGGGGAGCACCTGTGGATGCAGGAGGGGCTTTGCTTGCTTACCTCCTGCTGTGCGGCCTGTTTCTGGCCAGCATCAGGGGTCTGGGGGTTGGGGACCGCAGCCATAGACTATTAGATAATTTAGAATAGAATATTAACATTAACTTTGATATTATGTATAAGATTTTTCATTATAATTGCATATTTTAATGATCTCTAATAAAAGCAATTTATACAATTAAATTGTTTTGCTATGACATTTTGTGATGAACTAATGAATAACTCTAGACTCATAAATAAATATATTTCAGTGAATTACTTTTATATGTATAACCTATGGTCCAGGGCTGCATATTTATGAAACTCAAGCAAGTGAAAAAAAATCCATATTCATTTTTGATAAAAAATGTAAATCATTTCAAAAATCATTTTAAGTGAATAAATGTATAAAAACATTAATTGCTTGGAAGCTAATTTATTTGGGTTATGAATTTACAAAGATTGTGTTTCCTCTGGTCTCTATGGTAACAACGGTAAAACAAGTTAACAGAAGAGATTTCTCTTAATCTCCATAAAAGGGGTTAAAGCCCTTATTCAAATTTAAACCATCAAATTAAATTTACATTCAGTCAGTTTCAAAGATTAAAAAGTCTATCAATATATGTGAGTGTAATTTTCAATAACCAAACAACCCAATTACCAAATTCAGTGCTAGGCACAAGCGTCCATCAGAGCATAAGGGTAAAAACGTTTTAATCTATTTCAAATATCACTAAACAACTCATTAAGACATTTTCTTAATGAACCTATATAACCTCATTAATTTTCTTGTTCAGTTTTTCCTGGAGCCAATTCTACTGATGAACGCGGGCCACTCATTCACTGCCTGCCAGAGGTAGAGTCCAGGTCATGCTAACCGCAGTGGGAAAGGGATTGAGAGGAGAGCTTGGAGGTAGAGGTCTCATTATGGGATCTAGGCAGTGGCTTTGTAACCAGAACCCCTATATAATTTTCATAATCTTCTCCCTTAACTAACTACTCGACTCTTTGAGTTGTTTCCCAGAAATGATGGTCTCAAACTTGTGCTTCAAGTGATCCTTCTGCCTCAGCCTCCCAAAGTGCTGGGATTATAGGTGTGAGCTAGCACACCTGGCCTGAAATAATGGATTTTCTACAAGACAAAGAAGTTGAGATTCTGAAGGCCCCAGGGCAGACTTCTTGACCCAGGATTCACCCACCATCCCCCATCACCTGCCCCCAATGCAAGTAGCCCCTTGTGGGATACACCACGACCTGCCCCAAGGTATGTGGCCCCTCCTTTAAAAGCCCATTATATCCCTTGGTCAGGGAGATGGATTTGAGGCAGCTTCTGTTCTCCCATGTATTAAAGATTTTTCTCCCTGAGCAATTCTTATTGTCTTGATAATTGGATTTTTGTGTGACGAGCAACTGCACCTAGACTGAAACCCCCTTGTGGTTTTGACAACAGTCTTAGCAGGGTCAGGTAAATCTGAATCCCTGCCTTGTCTACTGCATGTCCATTTTCCCTTTTTCATGCCTATACACAACCCCTGTCTGCTCTAAAGCCTCCCAGAGCCACATAAGATTTGAGACCTGTCAGTAAAAGACTTCAGCATAGTCTACTCTAAAGGTTCAAAGATTAGGTGTGGTAGTAGGGTAGGGATATGGCTTGTAAATTCTGCAGTCCCTTATGCAAATTACTTCTGCATAAGGAAGACATGAAAGAGTTGCTGAAAGGAACTTCTTTCATAGGACTACTAACATGGGCTTGGCAAGGGCTGTCCCGCATTCAACAAAACCTTTTCCTTTACTTGCTGGCCACACAGCTAAACAACATCTAACTACTCCCCTGTACCTGACCGAGTTACGGATAACTGAGAATGAAGGCAGAACCAGGTCAACCATTTCCAGGCCTGACATACAAACTTCCTATGTGATCCTTCATATTTTCTTAGACCCCATTTGCCAGCTGGATGCAGAGGATCCAGCAGCAAAGTCTGAGGTCCTTAGCGGATGGCTCTACCTGTCCATTTGGAAGGAAGGAGAGAGTTCCCTGAATGCCACATTGAAGGCTGTCATCCAGCCCAGAACATCATCATTAGACTTTGCATGAAGGCAAAAAATAAACTTTTGTTGTATCAGGCCACTGTCATTTTGAGATTTGATTGTCATAGTAGCTAGCTTTACTTATCCTAGTACAATGAGGAAGGGGAAGTAGTTTCGTACAATACGAAATTTTTTAACCCTTATGCCTTTGCTAAGGCTGCCTCCTTTTTGTTAAAACTAAACTATTATTTTCAACGGAATGATGGCTCTTGGTACTTATTAGGTAACTGAAAAACAGCTATTTTTACTAGAGAAACAAAAGGTGTTTAGAGGCTCAGGGAAGGAGAGAAACGTATAGACAATTATATAAAATGTCTGACTTTTAATGATTTCATTGTATAATGATACACATACAAATCATGTAAAACTAAAAATGTAGGCAGTAATCTCATCCTAAACAATGAATGAATACAAGAGAATATGACCCAGCAGTTAGAGGAAATAAATAGGCTAAAATAATATTGTACAGGATAATTATACTCTAAATGCACAACATTTTAAATTATAAAATTAGAAGAAAATTCTTTTTTAACAATTCTTCTACGAAGTCTCCCAAAATCATTATAGGTAAATATGACTTCTTTTTAAAAAAGGGGAAAAGGAGTCAGTAAGCAATATATGAAAAGTCAATTAATTAATAAAGTGACTGTAAATAGCCTTAAACTCTTAATCCCTGACATATATTTCTGCAGCTTAAGGAAATAATAATATTAAAAAGTTATTTGTCAGTAAAATTTATAATTAGTATGATATAAATTTTTTTATCTCAAATTCCTAAGATACTGGATTCTTGAATTTTTAAAATTTATTTTTGTTCTATTATTTAGAAAAATTCTTAGTTATATAAATCTACAACTTACTGGCATACCTAAAATGTGCAACCATACTAGACATTTAAGTTTGACCAACATAAAGTTTGAATATTTAAAAGGAAACCAAATGAGGACAATTATTTATGAATTTTCATTTTGCCTATTTTAATATGAAGATGTTAATGAAAAATAAAAAACACTAAAATGCAACTTGAATAATACAAATAAATATCACATTTAACAGTCAACAAACTACCAACATCCAATGAACTACCAATTGCCATTCAAATCTGTCTACTTCTCTCCCTTCTCTATTTCAAAACATGGTTTTAAAGATTTAAAGAGCTGATGTTTCTTGAAAGTGTCTTCTAAACTCTAAAGCATTATATGAATGGAGCGTAAGATATAGTCATTCAATCTAGCTGCTTAGAGGAAAACTGCATATCTTAACATGCAATAAAGATGTATGAGACTCAAACTTTCTCCTTTCACCCCATACTCCCACCATCATATCTGGGAACATGAAGACTCAGAGACACTTTTGTTTATTCGAATAATATCTGTGTAGGTATGGAATAGCAAATTCACATCCCTCCCCTCACCTTTTTTTTTTTTCCCCAAAGAAGAGAAATAGAAAGGAACCACAAGGATAAAGATGCCAAGTAAAACTTTATCAGTTAACAAAAGGAGGACCAGCCCTGTGAGATTTCCTGTGAGTCACCGTCCTATGGAATTTCTACATGATCAGGCCCCGTTTCACATTTATAAAACAATCACATATTGGCACAAAGCTTAACATTAACAGATATTGTATCCACAATCTCTCACTTTTCCAATTATATCTTTAAGATAGTTATTAAGTGTTATTTAGGAAATAAAGAAAAATGCCTTTTTGTTATTATGGATGCCTCTGTCAGCTTGAGGCTTTAGAATATGGTGTAGTTTTCTGAAGATGATGAGCACATTGGACTTGGAAAAACTAATTTTTTAACATCTCCATCATTTTATTTTATTTTTACATGTGTACAGTGACACCATTATAATATTATTCTTGCCAATTACACTGTTGCAGGGGACTTAAATTTTTTTGCTACAGAAAGGTCTTATAGGCATACAGGCATAATGAAAAAGAGGTTCTGAGGGAATGGATTAAACAGGATGATTGGAAAAAGAGATGACAGGTTGGCCTATACACCTGTAAAGACCTTAATAAACTCTTTATTTCATAATGACCTTAAGGATTAAGCTCCCTGATATTAGCATGACATAAAAAAAATGACAATATATCTTCCCTATTCAGGTTTTAAAAAATTAATATGACAATATATCTGAAATCAATACATGCCTAAAACTAATTCCATCATAAAGTGGATCAGCCTTCTGATAATAAAAAATAAAAAAATCTCCCAGTCCTGAGTCTGTGGAGTGAAGTTGTTAGTCACTTAGGCTCTGAAGTCCCACAGACTTGGTTTGAATCCAGCCTCTGCTACTTATCAATGACCTGGGCTTCATTTGACCTCTGCTTCCTCCTCTTCACAATGGATATTAACAGTGTTTGCCTTATCAGGCTGCTGTGAGGATCAAACAGCATAATGTGTTGATACCTCTTAGATTGTTACCTGGTATATAACCAGCATTCAATAAATATCTGTGGTTTGTCTATTATTATTGTTGCTGTCATTGTCATCATTATTACTACAATACAGCTAATGTTTAAGGCCAAATTTGCTGATGTCAGGGCCATGGGATACTAGTAAAAATGTATCTATGAAGTCTATAATGTGATTTTTTAAAGATGTTTTCTAAAACCTATTGCCTACTGAATTTTTACAATATTTTCCCATTGTAATCAAAAGAAGCATCCTCTGCCACCTAGTGGCTCCTTAGGACCAGTCAAGAAAAACATGACACCAAAAACAAACACAAAAAACAAAACCCATATTTATTTTAAACAAAGGACTTATGCTGTAGATTTTCAAAAGCATCAATAGATAGAAGAAAGAAAATTAAATTTAAAATAGAAATCCTATTATTTTCTCCATACTATCATATTGTTCAAATTGCTTTTGAATAATTAATAGTATCTCTTCAGAATGACTAAGAACCTTCATAGCTTTTAGGCCACAGTTAAGTTCCTTGGTATCTTCAAGGCAGAGGTGATGTACCAACATAAGGATTTCATCCTCTATGCTTTTTAAATACAAATTGAAAAAATATGAATTTAAAAAATATATAGAATGCTCAGGAGCCTGTTATTATTATTATTATTTAAACTAAATATATATACTTACATAAGAATGGTAGAAGTTCACTGGGCAAAAGACCAACAGGCTCCAGACTCAGGAAGAGCAGATGTTTCATCAAGTCTGAAGACAGGAAAAAGCCTATGTTTTAGTTGGAAGGCCATCAGACAGAAAGAATTCTCTCTTCCTCAGGGGAGGATCAGCCTTTTCATTTTATTCAGGCCTTCAACTGACCGGATGAAGCCTACTCAGATTAGGAAGGACAATTTGCTTTACTCAGTCTACTGATTTAAATGTTAATTTCATCCAAAAATGCCCTCACAAAAACACCCAGAATAATGTTTGAACAAATATCGGGGCACCCTATGGCCCAGTCAAACTGCTACATAAAATGTCCACTGCAACAGAGGATCTGTAACAGCAGGTTCTGGACCTGCAAGAAGGTCCATGTGTTTGGGTTCTAAGGTTCATCATCAGGGGAGTGGATAGAAAGGTAGGTGGGGGTCAAATTCCCAAAGGCCTTGAATGTGATGCATCTGGACTTTAACCTGTGGAATATTGGGAGCCACCACAGTTCTCTGCAAAGGAAATTAGATGATGATAATAGAAAATATTGATTGGAACAAAACCTACATTAAGTACTTTCTATGTGCCACAAATATCTTTGTTTCCAAATATTATCTCAATCCTTACAATAACCCTTGAAACTTTTTTTTTGGTTTTGTTTTACCTAATTTTACCTATTAGGAAACTGAGGCTCAGAGAAGTAACTTACTTGAGGTCACATATCCAGTGAGTGATGGAGCGTTGATTCAAAGATGATCTATCTCTAGAGCATGTGTCCATTCTAGCGAGCCAGAAGGCCTATGCCTTGCTTCTTGATATGGTCACATTTGTTTTAGCACAATAAATAATATTCTTTTATTTTGATTGACTTTTTGAGAATTAGGGAACTTATTTTGAGGAGTAGGGGTTGTCTCTTAAAATTTTTTTGTATACCATCGTGCACAGTAAGTGTTCAAATGTTTGCTGAATGATTTGATGCTGTCTGCCAGACTCCAGAAAGGGTGGGTAGAAGGTATTAAGGAGAAGCATGCTCAGATGGAATTGCACTTTCATCCAGTTGTCATAACTATACCAGGAGGCAGTATTTGAACAACTCTTCTAGGCTTTCTGGGATACTCTATATTAATAACGTGAATCGAGTATGTGTTACGTATAGCAACTGTGAGGCACAGAGCAATTGCATAACGAGTCTAAGGTCTCAGTCTATTAATTGGTAGAGTCAGAATTCAAAGCCAAGACATCTGGCCTTAGAACCCCCATTCCTAAGCACTTTGCTATGCGGTCCCACTGACCTAGACTGCCTCTTAGTGAAGATTTGTTCTACTTAATATGATTTAGCAGGGTCATCAGCTGCTAGGATGATAGTGGAGATATGGGAAGCCTATGAGTAGCACAGAGGGAACAGTGGCTTCCAATCCTGCTGCTCTGCTCTAGGGCCTCCAGCCGGGGGATGAGGGGGAGCTCAAATTCAGCCTCTGCTCTGCCAGCAAAGTGATACGCCCTGGCCACTGCTCCTACCGAATCGGGTCTCCTGTAGGGCTGCCTCTGCCAGGAGGAAAGAATGCCTTTTCCTAATTTCCATGAAGGTACCATACAAGCAAGCAGCCCTGCATGGGTATCTAATTTGGCAGGGACAGTGGAGAACAGACAGATGGGACAGTGAGCATGTGAAAGAAATTACTAACCTTACAAGAGAAATCCAAAAATTGGAGAGTCAACATGATCCTCTGCTTCAGAGTTTGGCCTAGAAAGATCCAGGGCACTGTGCAACTACTAAAGACTTGTCTAAGAGTCAAGTCTTAAATGAATTTAAAATGACCAGTTTATAATACATGCCTTTTCCTGAGGACTGCTTGTCAAATAACTGTTGGCAGGGTTGAAAAAAGTTGGAAAGGAAAGGTCAGATTAATAAATACTGAACTTGTTTGAAAACAGAAATAATCTTAGCTAGCATAGAGGCAGGAGTTAATTTAGAAGATTTTTTTCTAATAATCCTGCATTGGATTACATGGGCAAGTCTGACTTTAAAAAAAATAAAAACTATAGCACACCATGATTATTTATTAAGACCACCATTATTAACTGTTGCAAATTTTCTGCATTGGTACATTCCTTGAACATTGAGCATTAGAGGTATATATCTTCTAGATATTAAATGTTAATGTAGTAAGAAAGTCAAATATGTAATCAGCTTGTGGTCATGATCTTGACTTTAAAAAAAGGCAGAAATTCAAAAAACAAACTAATGAAGACTGTAGAATGGAATCAAAGAAACAGGCAGGAACATGTAACTCATCCAGAATTGTTTCTAGCTAGGGCACTGTTCTTTGAGGGCTGGTGTCCACACTCCCCCAACCTTTGTCCTATCCATCAGACACCAGATTCTGGACTACAGTTTTCATTTCAGGTGGGCACCATTACAGAATCTATCTCTAAAGGGTTCTTTCACTAGATATTTTATGAATAAAACAAAATGACTAATTGAAAATGATCAAACCCTCACTATGGAATGAGAACTTCTTAAAGTGCATTAAAGTTTTAATTTAACACACACACACACAGACACACACACACATACACACACATGCACATGTATGTTAGCTGATATTTTTTATATCTCCCTTTTCCCCATGTGCTGCTGGCATGTGATTTACACTACGCTCTCTCAGAGGTGAGTGTGTTCTAACTCAGTGGATGACTCTTCAGAAAGTATCACTCATCACTATATATAGATATACAACTATGCCAAAATCCTGGCATACTCAAGTCCCACAGTTGGCCCTGCAAAAGTTGGCCCTCTGTATACATGGGTTTCACACCTTGTGAATACTATGTTTGGTTGAAAAAAAGCTGCATATCCATGGACCCATATCCATGGACCATATCCAGTTGACCCATCAAGGGTCAACTGTATATAATATCAGAGAGTAATAAGTGTTATGAATTGTTTTAAAAAGAAGGATAAAGAAATGAAAGGAATAGTCAGAGAAGATCTCTGAGGAGGTAAAATTTAGGCACAGACCTAAATGAAGTGAACAAATGATTCATGAAAACATAAAAACCAAAACATTCCATGGAGAAGTAAAGGAGGAGCCAAGGCCTGTGTGAGAGAGAGCTCAGAATGACAAGGAGGTCCAAGGGTGGAGTGGAGTGAGGAAGGGAGACAGTGAGAAGGAACAAGGTCAGAGCAGTAGGCAGTTGCTACATCAGCTTCTGGTAAGGCAATGAATTTCCAAGTCTGACAGAAAGCCACCAGAGAACCTGAGCTGTGAAATAACATCATGTAGCAGAAAGGATCATTTTGTGTGCATTAACCAATTTCCTTCTTATAGTAAAATTATGAGGTGGACCTTCCATTTCCATGTAACAAATGAGGAAACTGAGGATTAGAAAGAGTAAGTAGATAGTGCAATTGAAATTGCAAAGCTGGTCTGTCTGACTCCAGAGCCAGGTTCTTGGCCACCAGACCTAAGAAGCTACAACCACCAGGAAAATGAAGCTGTTAGACGTGGTAGCCAGCTTCCAAGATAGCCCCCAGTGATTTCTATCTGCTTGTAGCATACTCTTGTGTGGTTCTCTTCCACAATAAAAAAGTCTAACCTTTAAGACCAAAAGGATATTGCAGGAGAGACTGATGGTGAATGGATTCTGAGACCAGCTCATAAAAGACATTGCTGCTTCTGCCTTGCTCTCTTGGATGGCTTGCTCTGGAGGAAGCTAGTCAGGAAGAACTTAAGCAGCCCCCATGGGACAGGCCTATGTGGAAAGGTGCTGAAGCCTCCCACAAACAGCTCGTGCTGACTTGCCAGTCACATGAGGGCCACTTTGGAAGCAGATCCTCCAGCACCAGTAAAGCCTGCAGATAACTGCATCCTGATCGACATTGTGACAACTTCATGAAACACTCTCAGCCAGAACCACCAGGAATTAAGCCACTCCTGACTTATTAGCACACAGAAATTGTGAAAGAGAATGTTTGTTGTTGCTTTAAGTTATTAAATATTTATGTAATTTGAGGCAGCAATAGATGACTAATATATCAGACTTTAGTAAAAACAAATGCCCCTTATACAACTGGGTACAAACAGTAAGTAGAATGGAAATATTAAAAACCTAAGGATTGAACTCTGGCCTTTTTATTTTTCCCAAATTCCTTTCTAAGAGGCCTGGTGAGTTATACCTACAAATGATAAAATCTCACCAAATGGGTTTTACTAACCCAATTATAATGTGGTTTATTTCCCAACCTGATTCCAGTATAGCATCACATAAGAGATAAAAGATCCCCTTACTTTAACTCAAGCATCCTAGCAGACCCCTGTCTTAACTCAAGCATTCCTTTTCACTGACTCTGTGTCTTTAGACAAAGCTTAATTCTTTCAACCAATTGTCAATTAAATAATCCCTAAAACCCATCTATGACTTATAAGCTCCCACTTTGACATGCCCTGCCTTTTTGGGCTGAACCAATGTGTACCTTCTATGTATTGATTTATGATTTTACCTGTAATTCCTGTCCCCATGAAAGTATAAAACCAAACTGTCATCTGGCCACTTTGGGCACATTTTCTCAAGACCTCTTGAGAACTTGTCCCATCGGCTATGGTTTGCACACATTTGGCTCAGAATAAACCTCTTTAAATTATTTTAGAGTTTGGATTTTTCTGTTGACAAACCTATTAAAGAGCACATTGACTTGCCTTTAATTTTTAAAAATGATTAAGTGGTCATTTTTAATAATTATTGAATTTCCAAGAGATAATTATGTGTAAGTGTGGTAGATCAGTGTACTTATATAAAATTTGGTATTTATCTACTATAATTAATATAATATGTAAATATAAATTAACATACAATGTTGTTCCTTATTAATGAAACTGCTCTTTATAAAATTAATAAATGGCCACAAGGTGGGAACTGTGGTAGGGGCCTGAACTCTGCAAAGGTATAGGCATAGTTAAAAAATATATATAATCAGCCATTGTTCCCTAGCTTGCTTTTCTATGATTACTTACTACTCAGGAATCATATAGCTGATAGTCATAAAGATTTTTAGCTTTCTTCATTGATGCTATAGACAACATCATCCTTGTGAAACCTAAGCCTAGTTTTTGAGATTATCTTTCAGGTTCTGCATTTTGGTGGACTGGCTGACCCAGCCAGCCTAGTGGCCCATTCCAAGGAACTGACTCATTTGGTTTTGTGACCACCACCCAGGAATCAACTCAGTGCAAGAAGACAATTTCTACACCCCTATTTCACCCTGAACCCAGCCAATCAGCAGACACAATTGCCTAACCCTTTGCCCTCCAAACTATCTTTGCCTGCCATTTCTCCCAAATTCTCAAGGAGACGATTTGAGAACTTCCTCTTATCTCCTCACATGGCGCCTGTGATATTAAACTTTTTCTCTACTGTAACCCCTGTTGTCTCAGTGTATGGGCTTCCTCTTGAGTAGTGGGCAATGAACCTGGTAAAGCTGTAACATTAACTGTCAATATTCATGGGCAGGGAAGCAACACTATTCATGGCCAGCTATGCTCAGATAACCATCTCTGTCTCAGTTCAGTTCAAATATTTCTTGTTGTCCTGACTCTGTATCATTTATGATCTCCTTCTATGCCTTGGGCCATCTGCGTGGGAAGAGCTGGTACTAGTTTCAGGGATTTTAATGCCCATAGCCCCTAGTTAAAAAGGCCATGTCCTCATTAGTCCGAGAGACAGATTTCAGGCTGTCTCTCCCATTCTCCTGAGATACTTCTTTCATATTAAAAAATTCCTTCTTTCTTGGCAATCCTTGCTGTCTCAATAATTGGCTCTCTGTTTTGCTAGCAATGGGACCTAGGCTGGACCCCTTTTGGGTTCAGTAACACACACTTTTCTTTCTCCTTGTGAAACTGACCATACTTCGGAATTTAAGTCTGGTGTCTACAGCTTTAGCTTTCTTCATGTCTTTTGGACAATTACAATAGCATATATTAAATTAATCTTGAGCTACAAATCCCCTGTAACTTGCTAAGTAGTTATAGCAGTAATTAGTAACCTTTCAGATGGCTAAATCTTTATTAACTTTAATTTAGGGTTTCACATGATAGGGTCCCTTTGAACATCTAGACATTTTTCTAGCTATATTTAAACATTTTATGCATGAACAAGACATTATAAAATATTTAATAAGCTTCTTTAGAGTTAAATTTTAAAGCCAATCTCATAAATTTAGAATGAACCTTACTTTTGCCTTTCTTCATATAGATAGGACGGGAGAATAATTAATCTTCCTAATCTTGGCTAAAAGAGCTGTGAGATCATCTGAGGAGCTATGTCCCTTCACGGTGATGCATGGCCCCATGCTGCTTCAGCTGTGTTTTGTTTCTAGTTTTTGTGATAGTCTTCTGCTGCCACTAACTATGGCAATATGAAAGAATTTCTCTTGCAAATTCTGATATACAAAGACCTTTCCCCTTTGACTATGTCAGTGATGCTGTTTACTGTATTATCTGTGAGATAACAATTTTCCTCTTATTCATTTGTAATTGTGAATATATATATGAGGATCTTTTCACATACATGTTGCAAAAAATCTAACTTTTCAGTTCATTCCTAGTGATAAAGTACCCAGAATGAGGTTACAGAGGATATGACCATATTTCTGATTCTTAAAACATATTTTCAAATTTTTTCCAAAAGTGCTGTTATGATTTATCAGGCTACTAGCCATGTTTGATTGATCACTACAATGTTGCAAGTATTGGTTATTTTTAAATTTTAAAAATGTAATAGGCAAAAGAAATCCATACTTTTCATTTATGTATATGTTATAAAAATACAAAAAATTTCATAATACTGACTATATATGAGTGTGTATACATATGCACATACACATATAAGTTTGTGTGTATGTATACACATATACATACACATATACACACACATTGATGTTTGTTGAGTTAAGCACCTAGAACTTCTATGTCTTTAAGTAATCTTGATGCCTCTAACTCTTTGGGCTATGGATTTAAACACCAATGACCTATAGGTACTGAAGAAACAACGTAGACACAGTTCATAATCTGGAGCCACAATTCTGTGGGGGAGACACCAGTAAGTAGGCAAATACAATACTGTATGATAATTGTAAAGCCAGAAGTTCAGGGTTCAGTGGGGATACCAGGGAAGACACCTTACCCAGACCAATGAGCTAAGGAAAGACTTTCTGAAGAAAGAGATACATAGGTAAAGTGTGAGGATTAAATAGCTAGTTATATGGAGCTGGAGCAGGGCAGTCAGGAAATGGGGGGGGGCAGCGAACCTTCTACAAAACCCCAGAAAAGAGAATATGGCTTGGTCAAGGTATTGTAAGAAACCCAGCAGGTAGTGCGATCGAAATTGGAAGGCTGGTCTGACTCCAGAACCAGGTTCTTGGCTATCAGACCTAAGAAGCTACAAGGACCAGGAAAATAGAGCTGTTAGGCATGGTAGCCAGCTTCGAAGATGGCCCCCAGCAATTTTTGCATTCTTGTAGCATACTCTTGGTGGTCCTCTCCCACAGTGAAAAGTTCTAACCTGAAAGACCAATAGGACATTATGGGAGGAGCAGATGGTGAATGGATTCTGAGACCAGGTCATAAAAGACATTGCTGCTTCTGCCTTGCTCTCTTGGATGGCTTGCTCTGGAGAAAGCTAGTCAGGAAGACCTAAAGGAGCCTGGGACAGGCCTATGCCTAAAGGTGCTGAAGCCACCCACCAACAGCTCACACTGACTTGCCGATCACACAAGAGCCACTGAACCAGCCTGGTGGGGAGGAGGAAAATAGTTCAGTCCCCAAGACCATTGTGCACCACCTTGATGAAGGCATTATGGGACCTTTGACTGAGTCCCATTTGACAATATCTGCCCTACCCCCATCCTGCAGAAGTCTAAGATTCATCAATACTGTTGTATGTCTCCAGAGTCCACTCAATTTACTGCTATATAACACTGTTCTGAAACCATCCATGGAGTAGCCCCTGTACAGCAGCCCGAGGGGTCTGGCAGGTTGATAGCTGTCACTGTGTGCCTAAGGGTCTATGGCTATGGCAACTACTTGTAGGGGACTGGCTGATGTTTGAGAACATGGGCACCTACATTGTGGGCAGGGATTCCTCCTCAGGGGGACCGAGGCCTGCTGTGTCACCTGTGTCATGTCCAGGTGGCCTGAGAAGTACCGCGAGGGCAGCTGCTGCCTGTAGGGCAGGATAAGGACACTGAGGCAGAGAAGTAGGGAAGACAGCAAACAAGGGCACCCTCTGGCCAGGACTCTCGTGCCCACTCAGCTGCCCCCGTGCTCCACCTGTCGTGTTTCTGCCCTGTAAATAGAACCAGTCTTACACTCACTGTAGTTCAAATATGCAACATAAATCCTGTCCCTTCCAGCCATCTCTGCCTTCTCTACCGCACAAGGGGCCTGGACAGCCAGGTGTGGGGATGTTCTTGGGGTCTCCCCCTGTTTCTTCCCCACCTTTCTAAATATGAAGTAACAAATATTTAACTTTTAAAATACTCAAGCAAACAAAGAAAAAATACTGGCTTTATTAGACAGTATGAAAGAGATGGGCAAAAATTAAGTGTGGGTCATTAGAAAAGGCTTGATACAGCCTTGGAAACTATTTTAAGAAATTTGAACTTTATGCTAAGGATAATATAAAGCACGTAACTCATCCATTAAACAGTTATAAGTAGGGAATGACATGACTAGCCTTGTGTTTTGGGAAGACCACTTTGATTTTAGATAGGAAAAGGGACTGTGGGGGATACAAGTACTATATAAAGGCACCGAGACTAGTAAGAACCTTACATGTTGTAACAATCCACATGAGACAAGATGATGGCTTGGCTTTGCACTTCAAGATGGCAGCGTGAATTGTTCTGTGGACCCAATTCCTAGGAAAACAAACATAACTGGTTGGATTAGTTTACTAGGGCTGCCATAAAAAAGTACCAAAATCCAAGTGGCTTAAACAGCAGAAACTTATTTTGCCATAGTTGCGGAGGCTAGAAATCTGAGATCAAGGTTATGGCAGGGTTGGTTTCTTCTGTGGTCTTTATCCTTGGCTTGTAGATGGCCATATTCTTCCTCTGTCTTCACATGGTCTTCCCTCTGTACCTGTACATATCTGTGTCTAATTTCTTCCTTTTATAAAGATACCAGTCATATTAGGTTAGGGCCCACTCTAATTACTTCATTTTAACTTAATTGTCTCTTTAAAGACCCTATGTTCAAATACAGTCACATTCTGAGTTACTGGGAGTTAGGACTTCAACATATAAATTTGGAAGAGCACACAACTCATCCTATAACATTGATGAAAATTTTAAAAACAAAAACAACCATCTAAAAAACCTCTGGAAATTGTCCTTCATTGCATACAGCATATGAAGAAGAATTTTTTTTTTTTAGAAAATCTACTAAAACTCAGTAAGAACAGTGAGTGTCTACGGCATCTGAGCTACCACAAACTCATTATGACCCATCTCCCCTGTCCCCTCAGCTCATCTTGGTGGAATCTCTACTCTGGGTGGCTGTGACTAAGAACACAGGGCTCCCTCTCTCCTCAGCTCCCAATCAAGAGATACCAAAGCAGGCAACAGAAACTACCTGTGAGGGACCAATATTTCACATCTAACAAAGACTTCAAAGCATCAATTATAAATATTTTCAAAGAACTTAAAGAAATCATGCTTAAAAAGCTTAAAGGAAGGAATGATGACAATGTTGCATTAAATAGAGAATATCAATAAACAGATAAAAATTATTTTTAAGACGTACCAATGGAAAATCTAGAATTAAGAAGTACAATAATTGAAATTAAAAATTCACTACAGAGGCTTACCAGTAGATTTGAACTGGCAGAAGAAAAAAATCTGTGAATTTGAGAGAGATCCGTAGAGATTAGCAATCCAGAATAATGGAGAAAAAAGAATGAAGAAAAATGAACAGAGCTTTAGAGAAATGTGGGACACCATTAACTGCATCAACATATGCTTAATGAGATTACTGTAACAGAAGGAAAGGAGGGAGAAATATATATATTTGAGGAAATAAGGGCTGAAACCTTCAAATTTGTCAGAAAACACTAATCTAAATGTACAAGAAGCTCAATAAACTCAAGTAGGGCAAAATCCAAAGAGATCTATACCCAGAAACATCATAGTAAAAATGCTAACAGCCAAAGACAAAAAGAAAACCTTGAATGCTGCTAAGGAAAAACAACTTGTCACAAACAAGGGAACCTCAATAAAATTAATAGATACTTCTCATCAGAAATAATAGAGGCCAAAAGGCAGTGGAAAACATATCCAAACTGTCAAAAAAAGCTGTGAACCAAGAATCTTACATGTGGCAAAATCATCTTTCAAAACTGAAGTTAAAATAAAAGACATTCCCAGACAAACATAAACTGAGAAAAACGTGTTGTAAACAGACCCTCCTTATAAGAAATACTAAAGGAAGTTTTTCAGGTTAAAAGCAAGTGATCCCAGATGGTAATTTAAAACCATAAAAAAGAGAGAGAATTTATAAAGATAATTATATAATTATCAAAAACAGTATAATTGTATATTTATGTTCCTTTCTTCTCTTAACTGATTTAAAAAGCAATTGCATAAGACAATTGTTTATAATTGTGTTGTTGGGCCTATGACATTTAGAAATGGAATATAATTGACAGTAACAGCACAAAGGTGGTGAGTGGAAACAAAGTTGTATTGGAGTAAGGAAATCACACCAGATGGTAACTTAAATCCCCAGGAACAAATGAAGATAACCAGAAATGATAATGTATTAATATAACAAACACTCTAAATATATACTTGCTCTTTCTTTTCTCAGCTTCCTTATTGGACATAAAATTACATAAATTAATAATTATAACAATGTATTATAAATTTATAACATATACAGATACAATATGTATAACAATAATAGCACAAAAATTGGGAAGATTAAATAGACTTATATAGGAGTAATGTTTCTATATCCCACTAGAATTAAGTTAGTATAAATCTGAACTAGATTATGATAAATTAATGTATATATGATAAACTTTTGAGAAAATGCTAAAAAAAATCCTCAAAATATATGATGCAAAAAATCCTTATAGGTTTAAAATGTTACAATACAAAATATTAACTTATTGTAAAAGACAGCAGTAATGGAGGAATAGAGGAACAAAGTATTCATGAGATATACAGAAAACAAAAAGTAAAATGACAGACATAATCCAACTATATTAGTAATAACCTTAATAGTAAATGGATTAAACTATGCAATCAAAAAGCACACATTATCAGACTGGATAAAAATCACAAGATCTATCTATATGATGTCTACATGGGACACACTTCAGATTCAAAGATACAAATAGGTTAAAAGTAGAAGGATGGGGAAAAATCATGCAAACGACAGTAAGAAAACTGAAGTTGCTATGCTAATATCAGATAAAATAGATTATAAAACAAAAAATTTTACTAGATATAAAGAAGGAAATTTTATAATGATAAAAAGGTCAATCCATCAGGAATATATAACAATTATAAAGACATATATTTCAGAGCCCCAAAATATACGAAGCACAAACTGTCAGATTTGAAGAGAGAGAAATAGACAATTCAACAATATTTGGAGACTTCATTTTTTACTTTAGTTTATTTTTTTCTTTTTTCTTTCTTTTTTTGTTTTTTTTTTTTGAGACAGAGTCTCACTCTGTTGCCTAAGCTAGAGTGCTGTGGTGTCAGCCTAGCTCACAGCAACCTCAAACTCCTGGACTTAAGTGATCCTCCTGACTCGGCCTCCCAGGTAGCTGGGACTACAGGAACGCACCACCATGCCCGGCTAATTTTTTCTATTTTTAGTTGTTTGGCCAATTTCTTTCTATTTTTAGTAGAGACGGGGTCTCGCTCTTGTTCAGGCTGGTCTTCAACTCCTGAGCTCAAACGATTTCCCGCTTCGGTCTCCCAGAGTGCTAGGATTACAGGTATGAGCCACCGCACCCAGCCTCTTTTTTTTTTTTTTTCCTTTTAGGCTGGTCAAGTCAAGCAGGGACAGTGGAGAAGGAGCAAAGGAATCTATAACTGGTTGTGATCAAATAGTTGTAAACACCACTGCACTCGGACCAACCAATGTTTGGAGACTTCGATACCCCACTTTCAATAATGAATAGAACAAGTAGGCAGACGATCAACAAGGAAATAGAGGACTTGAAGAACACTATGTACCAACTAGATCTAACAGACATCTACAGAACACTTCATCCGACAAAAGAAAAATGCAAATTCTCCTCAAGGGCCAGAATATTCTCTGGGATAGAACATATACCAGGCCATAAAATAAATCTCAATAAATTAAAAAAGATACAAAATATGCTCTGTGATCACAATAGAATTGTTGTAGGAGGAGAAGGAAGATCCTTCTCCTAATGACTGACCCAGAGACCAGGTGAGGAAGAAGACGAGCATTTTATTCACCGGTGAGGCTCAGAGGACAGGATCCAAATTCTGAGCCCTGAACAAAGAGTGTAGCAGTCTTTTATAAATTTTTTAGGAAGGGTGAGGGGCATAGTTACAATGTGGTTATCTCTATTCTTAGTGAGGGACAGGATCTTGAGCAGGCAGTGGTCAGGCATGTATGTGGGCCTTGAATTCTTATCTTTCTGGTGCAGGCCTGTTTTTATAAGCAAGCAAGTTACAGAAGTCATAAAGCAAGTTTTACAACTTTAGTTCCTGGCATGGAGTTTCTATAGAATTTTTTCCTGTTTTCTTTCTTTTTTGTTTCACAGGGGCTGGGGACTCATACCACAGAATGAAATTAGAAATTAATAACAGAAAGAAATTTGGGAAATTCACAAACATGTGGAAATGAACAACATATGCCTAAATAACCAATGGACAAGAAAAACATCAGAAGGGAAATTAGCAAATACTTTGAGATGAACAAAATGATGGCAAAACATAATAAAAGCTACAGGATATAGCTAAAGCAGTGTTGGAGAAATTTTAGAGCTTAAATGTCTACATTAAAAAAAAAGAAGATTTGTTAAAAAAAAAAAGAAGAAGAAGAAAGATTTCAAATCAATAACCTATAATCTTTCACCTTAAAACACTAGAGTCAAAAAGGGGCAAACTAAACCCAAAGCATAAAGATGAAAAGAAGTAATCAAAAAGAATATAAAAACAATAGAGAGAATAAAACTAAAAGTTGGTTCTTTGAAAAGATCAACAAAATTGACAAACCTTTAGGTAGACTGTCTTAGTCTGTTTTACCCTGCTATAAGAGAATACCTAAGGCTAGGTAATTCACAAAGAAAATAGGCTTATTTAGCTCATAGTTCTGCAGGCTGGGAAGTTCGAGGGCATGGCCCTGGCTTCTGGGTAGGGCTTCTATACGTTGAAGGTCAAAGGGAAACAGAAACATGCTAAGAGAGAAAACCCAAGGAGCATACTGGCTTTATAACAACCCACTCTTGAGGGAACTAATCTATTCCCAAGAGAACTAATCCAGTCTCACCATAGTCAGAACTTACTCATTACTGCAAGAGCAGCACCAAGCCGTTCATGAGGGATTTGCCCCATGATTGAAATACCTCTCACTAGGTCCCACCTCCCAACACCACCACATTGGGGACCAAATTGCAACATGAATTTTGGTGAGGACAAACTCAAACCATATCCAAACCATAGCACTAGCCAAGAAATAAAAGAAGACTCAAATTACTAAAATCAGCAGCAAAAGAAGGGACGTTAATATAAACTTTACAGACATAAAAGAGATTATAAGAGAATATTATGAACAACTTTAGGTTAACAAATTAGATAACTTAGATGAAATGGACATACTCCTAGAGAGACACAAACTGCCAAAACTGACTGAAAAAGAAATAGAAAATCTGAATAGACATATAACAAGTAAAGAGATTGAATTAGTAATTTAAAAACTTCTGACAAAGAAAAGCCCAGGCCCAGATGACTTCAGTGCTGAATTCTAGCAAACACTTAAAGAAGAACTAATACAAATTCATCACAAAACACTATGTTCCAAAACATAGAAGAGGAAGGAACATTTCTATGGGGCCAGTAATATCATGATACCAAAACCAGACAAAGACACACAAGAAAACTATAGACCAATATCTCTTATGAATACAGTTGTAACAATCCTCAACAAAATACTAGCAAATTGAATCCAGTAATACATAAAAAAATTATACACCATGACCAAGTGGGATTTATACCAAGAATGCAAGGTTTGTTCAATATCTAAAAATCAATTAATTGGAACTATACAGAGAAGATTAGCATTGTCCCTGCGTAAGGATGACACACAAATTTGTGAAGAATTCCATATTTTTGTCAGCCATAAAAAAGAATGAAATAATGTATTTTGCAGCAACTTGGATGAATTGGAGGCCATTATCCTAAGTGAAATAACTCAAGAATGGAAAACCAAATACTGCCATGTTCTCACTTATAAGTGGGAGCTAAACTATGAGTACACACGGTCATCAGGAGTGGAATAATAGACATTGAAGATTCCAAAGGTGGGAAGGGATGAAAAACTACCTGTTGGGTACAAAGTACACTATTTAGGTGAAGTACCCTAAAAGCCCAGACCTCATCACTATACAATATATCCATATAACAAAACTGCACTTGTACCCCCTAAATCTATTGAAATAAAAAATATATATTATGGGAAAAGAACCAAAAATCAATTAATGTAATATACCGTATCTACAGGATAAAGAACAAAAACCACATGATCATCTCAATAAACGCAAAAAAGCATTTGTCAAAATTCAACACTTCTTCATGATAAAAACAGACAACCTTCCAGGAAGAGAAGGAAACTTTCTCACCTACATAAAGGTTAACTACGAAAAACCCACACTAGCATTTTACTTAGTGGTTGAGAGACTTGAATGCTTTTCCCGTAAGAACAGAAACAAGACAAGGAGGTCTGGCCACTCTTGCCGCTTCTATTCAACATTGTAGTTAAGGTCTAGTGTCTTACTAGGCTTAGGATGCCATAACAAAATATTATAGACTGGGGTGGCTTAAACAACAGAAATTTATTTTCTCACAAATATATAATGCTCTCATTGTACTCAAGGAAACAGGTAATAGATGGAAATTGGTAGTTAGATTTAGGAAATATTTTGGGGGTAGAGTTTATACGACTTACTAACAGAGTACAGAAGGAGCAGATGAAGAGAAGGAACAACAGGGAATTAATATGTAAATTTTTGGCTAGAGCAATCAATTGCAGAGGGAGAATCAAGAATTACATTTTTTGGCCATGTGATGTTTGAGCTGCCTATTAGACATCCGGGAGATGTCCAGCAAGGAGTTGAACATACATATCTGTGGTTCCCAGACGGGTCAGAGATGGAATGACAGGCATATTGAAGGCTTTTAAAGCCAAGATGAGGTTATTTTGAGGAATGTATTGATATGAAGAGAAAGAGGGGACCAGTAAAGCATCCTGGTGCATGCTAATGTCAAGTAGAGGAGGCCCAGACAAGAAGTTTGAGAAGGATCAGCTAGTGAGTGAGGAAGGAGAAAAATAAGTGAGCCACCCAGCATGAAAGGAAGTAAAGGTTTCAAGAAGCCATGGTGACTGTATAATGCTGCTGGGAGTCAAGCTAGATGAATACCAAGAAGAAACAACTGGCTTTGTTATCATGCAGATCACCTGCGTCCTTGAAAGGTCCACTCAGTGAAGGAGTGGGGAAGTCAACCAGTTGGAGTGAGTTCAGGGGAGAAGGTGAGGTGAGGAAGAGTAGTGGCAATAATTTTCATTTGACAGATGGAGACGGTGCACATTTTGGTTTGCATTTGTATTTACAAATATTTGAGGGAAAAAAATCTCAAATATATGTTGCAAGCCTTTTTGTCTAGTTTCATTTTGAAGTTTTGATCTAGGATCTCTGTACCCATCGCATTTTTTTTTTCAAATTGAGGGATAACATACACCTGAAAGTGCATAAATTGTACAGCTCGATCGTTTTTTACATATTTGTACACCCATGTAATCACTGTTCATATAAAGGTGTAGACTATAAAAGGTGCCCCAAGGGGTTCCCTCTGCACTTTCCCAGTCTATAATACCTCAGAAGTAAACCAATATTCTAACTCCTATAAAGATCCATTACCTTTACTACAAAATTTTTCAAAGGAAACAAAACTCTGAAGAGCACTGAATTAGAAACTTTTTAGTACAGTATAAGCTTACCAATTGGCTCGAGTAAATATCAATGTCAACCATCTGGCGCCAAAATTCTGGTGGCGACTTTTAAATCACCCTTCCGCAAAGCACCGCCCCACTTTCCACACCACGCCCGCTTTAGCTCTCTTCCTTCCGCCCGACAGTAGGGCATTCCAGGCGGGGGAAGAGGCCGCTGTTCTGTCATGCGCACTACGGAGAGGCGCTCTTCCCTCTTTCTCTGTTCACCAAGTTCTGGGACCAGACTCTGTCATGCGCATTGAAATTCCTTCAGGCAAGCGCGGCTCGCCGCGCCGTGGTGCGCATGCGCAATGCTGCACTCAGGGCGGAAGTAGGAGCTGCTGCTAGGAGGTGGAGCCGTCGAGCTCGCTGTGAGGTGGGCAAGCGGCCGACATGGCGCGCTCCGGGAGTCTAGTGGTTTCCCTGGCGGTCCTGGTGCTGTTGCTTTGGGGTGCTCCCTGGACCCACGGGCGGCGGAGCAACGTGCGCGTCATTACGGACGAGAACTGGAGAGAGTTGCTGAAAGGAGACTGGATGATAGAGTTGTGAGTGCAGGGCGGTTGTCCCGGTCCTATATCTGATCCTGGACACACGACTTCACCCCTACGTTCCTAATGCTAGTCCCAAGTTCCTCGGGACTGCCCCTCGGAATCGCGTAGCGGGCGTCCCCTACTCCGGATCCCAAGACTTGCCCTATTCTCGTTCCTTACCTGGGAATATTAAGTTTCTGCTAGTGTGCACCCTAGTTTCATTTCTAGGTCTATGGTGCGCTTAAAAGATTACGTGCCACTTCGAATTCTCTGTAACTTTTCTTCTTGACTTTGCGGTCGGGATTGGGGTGGGGAAGGGGGTGTGACTAGTTCCCATACAGTTATTTTAGAGTGATTTTTCATAAACAGACTTATAGACTTATTTTCGCCAAGCTTTACAGAAGAGGATAATGAGCAGAAGCTTTCCTCGCATTTTGTCTATCCTTAAAAGATAGTCCACTTACAACGTTGGAATTTGGGACTCTTTATTGTTTATTTTTTATGAATTAGGTACATTTAATGTAAATACGGAGTAAATTCAGGTTGGGTTATTTTAAAATCTCAGTTTCCTATTCTCTCCTCTTCTGTTATCTTTCTTTTTCACTCCACATCTCGTTTTTCCTTTGGATGTGTATTTTTGCAGTGTAGAGAATGCCTTGCGTTGTGACTTCTAGGCCTTTGTAAGTGGTATTGCATTAAAAGATAAAGTTAACAAATTTACAAATTAGATGTGATTATTATAAACTCTCAAGAGATGGTCATTTATCATTTGAACAAAATCGTACCTCATGTAGTGATTCCAATTTAATAATGTCAGTTCTGCAGCAGTAGGAAATAAACTATCTGCCTTTGCTTTAGATGCTGCATTGGTGGTGGTGGTTTTATCAATACTGGTGGTATTACTGATATTAATAAAAGCACCATGGAGTGTTACCTATGTCCTGGACACTGCTAAGCACTTTTACATATGTTATCGTATTTAATTCCCTACAAATTCTCTGTGATAGATATTTCCCCATCTTACAGATGAGAAAAAGATGCCTAAATACCTCAACTTGTCCAGATGTTACTATACTGGCTTTCTTTGGATCTCTAGAGTAGGCATGCAATAATTGTTAGGATACCCCGTTCTTTAACAAAGTTCAAGTGAGTGTTTTTCTGTATCGTGGATGCAACTAGGATTGTCGGTTAAGGAAACAGGTGGAAATGGACATCTCCAAAGGGGAACCCAGAAGGCCAAATCAGTAACCTTTGAGTTATTAAAAAAAAAAACAACAAACTTAGAACATTTATATGAAGAGTAGGATAGGAGAAAATGTAGTATACATATAATTTGCAACTCAGTGAAATGAATTTTCAGGCACCTTTGACACTTGAAGGGAGAGAAAATATAACTCATTTGATCAAACAGTGTGGATATAGCTGTCAGAAATAGTATGAAGCGGAACAAAACTAATAAAACATTGAATATGAGGTAAATCCAAATTAGAGTATATATCTGAGATTGTAGTATACAGTAGTGTTTTTCCTAAGCTAAAGATTATAAGGTTAAGTTCATCTTTAGAAAGGAACTGAGAAACAAAACGAACTTAAAAAAGAAGGGATCTAATAGTCCTAATAATAGTCTGCTTTTAATTACAAGTGAATTATCTTTAGTAAATCCATTTCTGATCGGAAGTTTTCTTATAGAGATGTTTTCATTATGATACAATTTATTGTCAAGGAGTTTGGCTTTTATGTATAATACCAGTTTGTCTTGTTCTACAATGCCTATTTTAGGAGTTTGATTTTCCTAAAACAAATCAAGAAAATGTGAAGGACAGAAACTAGTTTTATGTTAACAGCTATAGGCTTTATTCTTCCTGGTTCCATAGAAAAACAAAAACTGAGGTATATTATTAGATAATATACAATAACAAAATGAAAAATAAAATCCTAGGTAGAGATTAGGGCCTGGGAAGATAATGAATACCAGAGGAGTAATTAAAATGCTAATGTGCTTGGCCATAGAATTTGTTAGCCCTAGATCTTGGAAACTGCCTAACCTCTCTGGCCAAGAGTTTTGTTTGGCCTACTTAGTATTGGTGTGTGGGTTAAGTTTTGAGATTAATTTTCTTAACGTAAAAATGCAGATCTCCAGCTTTTAAATATGAATAGCTAGCCTCAGGGCCACCTTCCCTTTTGGCAATCCTGAGTAGTGGTTGCCACCTTAAAATGAGCATGCTCTTCCTTATTCAAAACAGCCTAGGGCACTTGCTGTTTTTTCAGCACCTTGCATTTGTGACTCTGCAGTGTAAAATTGTTAAAATTGATGAACTCCAAATTTGGTTTTGAGTTTCTGCGGCCACATTTTAATAGAAAAATCCAAAGGTTTCTAAAGACCTGTTTTGCATGTGAAAAAGTCCTTGTGTCTTAAGAACTTATTCCCAGAATTTTATGTGATTAGTATCAATTTGTAGTTCTTGATTTTGAGATTGTTAGACTTACACCTAAAACTTTTTCATCTGCATAAAATTAATCACTTTATCATCTTCAGCATTTTTAGTATAAAGTATTCCTCACAAATTATACATTTTAAAATTTTTATCCAAGATGAATGGTCATATTAAAGTATTTAACATTTTTTTTTAACTATTATTTTTAGTTATGCCCCGTGGTGCCCAGCTTGTCAAAATCTTCAACCAGAATGGGAAAGTTTTGCTGAATGGGGAGAAGATCTTGAGGTTAATGTTGCAAAAGTAGATGTCACAGAGCAGCCAGGTACTGTAAATCGGTTAGGTTTGTTTCTTTGCTGATTTGATTGATATGTCTATCCTATTTTTCACATGACATGGTCTTAACACTGCTTTTCCCTAAGTTTTGAAAACATCTGCAACTAGTCTGCAACTGGTTAAGCTGATTCTCCTAGCTTTCTTCCCTGATGAGGTCTCACTTTGCAGCAGCTGCAAAAAGCCAACTCCCCTGCTGTGTATGCGGCTCATTTCTTGTTTTGTTGCTCTAAGGGACCTTGAAGACATCACCCTCTCCACAGAACTCTCTCTGGTCTGTTTTTTTGGTTTTTTCTTTTTTTTTTTTTTTGCATCCAAGTCTCCAGATTAGCATGTAAGATGCCTAGAAGTCCTAGAACACTGTGGTCCAGGTGTATGTTGTCCAAGCCATCATTTGCATCCACACCAAACTTGAGAATATGACTTGGTACCCTGGACAAGTGGCGGGCCCTGCCCTTAGGATGCTCCTTTCTCAGACCAGCTTCATCTTACCTGTACTTGGTGGTCACAATAAATCTGGGTTCCTGGCTGCCCTATCCCAAGTGGTGGTAATAGGTATTATTTACTGAGCACTTACCTATTACAGCAGTCTTCCAAGTGTTTTGCATTTATTACTTAACACAGTCTTGTGAGATAATGTAATCTCATTTTACAGAGAAGAAAACTGAGGCACAGCAAGGTTAATCCTCAGTTATATTAGTGATTGATACGTGGCTAAAAATAATGTTAACTGTTAGCGTTATGGCCTGTCTTATGAAAAAGACATAGTATTGTTAATTTATTATCAACACTGTAAACTGCCTTTTGTTACTTGAATATCAAGTGCAATTTCATTTTATTTAGACTTTCTGAGACCCTGTTCTGTTGTGTGCCTGACTCATGACTAGTAGTCTTAATTTTTAGACAGTGGCATAATTGATCAGGTGTTTGTATATATTCACGAACATGTTTAATATTCAAGCTTTGCAGACTGTTTAATTGAGATAATATGCAGTAATGTTTTTTAAAGTTGCTTTGAGTATATAATTTTTTTATTATTTATTACAAAGCTCATCCATTAAGTTTAATTTCATATTCTTTCCTATTAGTACATATTTAAGTAATTCAGTATCAACTTTTAAGTAGTCAATGATTGGCCCATATAAAAACCTGCTGTGTGTTCTTTATCATTTGTAGGACTGAGTGGACGATTTATTATAACTGCTCTTCCTACTATTTATCAGTAAGTATTTGAAGATTCTCAGTTATGGAGAAGAATACATCATAGTGTAATCAGAATAGTAGGCCTCTGGTGTGGATCATGTTTGAAGGGCTGAGGTAATCTCATTATATTCAGCAAGTATTTTAGAGGGCTTATTTTGTTCTTAGTGTTACCCAAGGTGCCTTTAGATAGATGAGTGATGTGTGAAACAGCCCCTGTTCTCACAGATTGAAAATTGTTTTGGAAGGTGATGTTCATGTGAAATGTGAATATCTCTTCAGCATGTAGGGTCCATAGTAGTGGTGAATCCTATAGGTGGTTAGGTAAAGGAGAAATCAGTGTTATTTGGAGTGGTTCCTAGAGAATATAGGGTTTAAATGAAACCTTAGAAGTAGAATTTTTAAGAACGCAAGGTCAGCATTCTCTTCTGAGGACAGTCTCATATATAGCCATTAATGGGAACATGGTGTCTTCAAAAAGTAGCTAAGAAAATGCTGTTGCATTGACTTAGGAAGAGCAGTGGATGATATGGTTGGGTGTTAAATCAGAATGAATGAGATTATGTGGTCTTCGGTGTCAGGTCTTTTAGTTTGACTTCATCTTCTAAATTGGGGGTCGGAACTCTGAAATCTGTGTACCTGCTCTGTACCTTAATTAACATTATCTAGCTGGTTGGTTAAATACCAGGAGGTACTTTTCTCTTGGTTCAAAGTTATGAAAAACAAGTTGGCAGTTCTTTGTGTGTTGTATACCTTTTCTTGTTCTTTTTTTTTTTCCATGTTTTTAAAACTCACCCCTACTCCCTTTATATCTATTTAAATTTCTATTCCCTGTCTCATAAGTGCTTATTTCCCTCCCTTTGCTCTCAGTCCTTTTCCACACATGTCCAATCTATGGCTAGATTGCTTAACTAGCCATAAGCAATCTCTCCCTTTCCTTTTCACTTCTCAGTACCCCCTGAACTTACCTGGAATTTCCTGCCCATTTTCTTTTAGTCAAATTGTTTACCATGTCCTTTTCCTTATTTTCTGCCTGTTGAAATCCTACCCGTCCTTCAAAGAATACTCAATGCTACCTTCTCAACAAAACTTTGTTTTTGAGTGGGGGCTTTCTTGTGGTCTCTACTTCTGTTTAAATGAAGGCTCCCCTAACCCTACTGTAGGCAGTAGGAAACTACTGAGTTTTTGCACATAGCGATGTGGGAGCGGGGAGAGCATGGGAATGGGAAGAGGAGGTGGATGTAAAGAAGACTGCAAAGCTGACTGTGAATAGAATCACTGGAATGGGAGGAAGGGAAGCACTGTACCAGATGCTTCCAGCAATTTAAAACAGGATGGCTGAGGCGACGCGATTATGACTGAAAGTACTGGAAAAATATCTTAAATTTTTAATTTGAGATTTAACAATAGCTAATAATTAATACGTGTCAAACATTATTCTAACAATGTTTCATATAGTAATTCCTTTAATACGTGTATTTCATATAAAGTTTAAAAGTGCTTTTCTGAGATTTATCTACTTACTGTGTTTCATAGTTTTATTATTTAGAAGAATAATAATAAAAAACTCTAAGCTTATTATTTATTTATTTTTAAGTCTTTTAAGAGACAGGGTCTTGCTCTGTCATCCAGGCTGGAGTGCAGTGTTGTGATCATAGCTCACTACAGCCTCCAACTCCTGGGCTTAAGTGATCCTCCTTCTTCAAGCCTCCTGAATAGCTGGGACTACAGGTGCACCTTAGCACACCCGGCTAATTTTTTTTTTTTTTTTTTTTTTTGGTGGAGATGGAGGGATGGGTCTGGCCATGTTGCCCAGCCTGATCTTGAACTCCTGGCCTCAAGCATCCCTCCTGCCTTGGCCTCCCCTGCCTTGGGATTATAGACATGAGCTACCATGCCCAGCTTTTGTTTTTTTTTTTTTTTAATGCAACCTCATTGTTTAATGAAATTTTGGGCTAAGATGTCATGAGTAGGTAATTATGATTTGCTACTTGTGCATTGCTAATGCTTTTGAATATTAGGATTGGCTATAAAAGGAGATGAAGAAATAGCAGAATAAATGTGAAATTGTTTCTCAGTGCTGGTTAATATTTAATTCTGATCTTCTTTAGTTGTAAAGATGGTGAATTTAGACGCTATCAGGGTCCAAGGACTAAGAAGGACTTCATAAATTTTATCAGTGATAAAGAGTGGAAGAATATTGAACCTGTTTCATCATGGTTTGGTCCAGGTTCTGTTCTGTAAGTATGAGGGATTTTTCTCTTACCTATTTCAGAATTAATTGGAATAGATTATTTCATATATGATAAAGCATTCATACTCAATTGTATCTTGGGCTCTTAAGGTATATTCTGATTTATTATGTGTTTGATATTTTTGGTTTGACCTTGTCTTTTAAGACAAATAGATGTTTTCATGCTTGTTAAGCCAGAAGGAAGCATTCTATAGAATTAAGTTGAATAGCATTTTAAGGAATATTTTAACTTTGTGGATTTGGTCATATGTATCATCAAAAACCAAATCCCCGTAAGAGTATGAGCAAAGTAATAGGTAAAGCTATCACTTGAGTGTAATAATTTGAATGAGAAGGCTCAAACATATACTCATGCTACTTTTAGATTTCAATTTTTATTGTAAAGTGATTGAATAATGTTTAGTTGGCTATTCCACCTGTTTGATAACTTCTTATATGAATAGTGTAGATGAACGGTGACCCTAGTAGTGTGACTAACCATGGAACTTTATAGACAGCTAGAAAGTATATACATTTGTCCATAGCAATTAGCTATGGAATGGTGAGGGTTAGAAAAAACAGTTTTCTGCTACACTGTTGGGGCGCATTGCCTCCCTGGTTATTTGAGAGTTGTGCTGAGGTCACTGTGGAGTCATCTTGGTGTGGCTAAGCTGTCTCTTCCTGTCCATCACCACTCTTGCCCTTGGAGGATGGAGAGTTGGAATTCTGGGAGTGGAGGAAAGATCAGCTTTAAGCAGCATTTTGAAGTAGAAGTTTATGTTGAGCGTCTTTCCCTTCCAAGCCTCTCCTAGAAAACCTCTGAATTGTGTTTTAGCTGTCAGAACTCACCCATACAACCACCATGCGCAACCCAATGCTCCTGAAATAGTTAAGTTAATGCAGATTATAGTGAGGCTGTGCAGTTCTGTATATTTCAGTTTCTTATTCCTATTCTCACTTGGCTTTTCAAAGACAGAAACACCATGATTAAAGTACCTTTCTATGTTGAACTGAAAATGTAACTCATTTTTGTTCTTTGAATCTTGTCTCATAAATGAATATGTCTCATAAATGAATCCTCAGGCAACAGTCTATACCATTTTTGTTGTTTTATTGGGAGACTGAATAGGGGACATTCCCACTGTCAGCTCAGCAGGTTCATCACCCCAGTGATGGGAATTGATCAGGACATCCTACAGTAGCTTTGGCTTTGTTCCTTGACAACACCGGCAACACTTCTTTCTGGAGGGGAAATGGTCGAGAATTCACAAACACTTCTTATTTCTGAAGCTTGTTTTTTTTTTTTTTTTTCCACACTGCCCATCTATACTACCTGGATTTAATTGTGTAAAATAATAATTATTTTTACTTGATAACTTATTTTACTTATTTGATAACTTAGCATTTATTTCCTATGTAGTTATTTCGTATAGCATTAAAAAATATCAAACTAATGCTATTATGAATTTTAATTAATTTTAATAAAAGGGTCATTCTTAAGTGGGAAGAATCAGGTAAAGAAGTGTTCCCAGTTCTTCCTTCAGGCTCCCTTTGGTCATTCTCTGGAGGCTGTTGAGGGTGAATAAGATTTGTTGTTTCCAACTGGTTTCACAGAGCTTGTAACTTTCTGCTCAATACACTGGAGAAATCATCAGATGAAAGATGAAATGTTAATTTCAGAGCAATAGGAGAAAAGGAAAAAAATTGTCAAGTATTTATAAAGATGTCACATGGTAGTAATAATTCAGAAACAGTTGCTTTTTGTGAACAAGCCTTATTACAGGCATGAAATCTATGATGTATCATTACTCTTGATTAACACCAGCAATAAAATCTGCCATGTTAGAGAAATTATAGAGTAGAAAATAGAATATATAGATATAGACAAAGCTGTGTATGTTACTCAGTTTTTCAATCATCTCTTTTTTATTTTAGGATGAGTAGTATGTCAGCACTATTCCAGCTTTCTATGTGGATCAGGGTATGGACTAAAAAATTATTTCTGTCTTAATCATTTTTAACACTGTTCCTTTTTTTTTTCAAATGAACAGTTTTTTTCTTTTGATTTTAGACTTGCCATAACTATTTTATTGAAGACCTTGGATTACCGGTTTGGGGATCATACGCAGTTTTTGCTTTAGTAACTCTCCTTTCAGGACTGTTATTAGGACTCGTAAGTACTATATTTTCAGAGTACTAGCAAGAAAAATATTTTTAAATGTGATAATTTAATATAGTTGCACTAGCTATATCATATTTTACGTTAATATTTCTTACAATGTTTACTTTTGCAGTGTATGATATTTGTGGCAGATTGCCTTTGTCCTTCAAAAAGGCGCAGACCACAGCCATACCCTTCAAGTAAGTTTATTTTAAAATGTTTATTTTAATATTGCCATTCATTTCTATAAACACAATCGCACATTTAACAGGTTGCCCTTCTAGGTTAGGTTTGTAAATGTTGAGTGGTGGTCTGGATCAGCAGTGGCATAAGGGAAAAGGGAGCAGATATGTTTTATGGGAGGATGGTAGTCCAGTGGAATTTGGAACATTGTTATCTTCTTGACTCTTATAACATGGAGAATTTTACCATTGCATATAGCATGTGGATATTAATATTGACCTGATATCAGTTTATTTGAAAATTTCATGTTATTTATGGAGTCATTTAACCATACATGAGTCAAAATTTTAATAAGTTGAATCTATTCCACTCTAGAAGTCATTCATTATAGTGACCGCATTTGAAGATTATTCTTTGAGTGCCAGCCAGTTCTTAGTGTCTTCTGGTAGCGTATTGGAAAAAGCAATTCCTGTAGCTGACTTAGGATTGGCATGGACACTGAACTGTACTACAAAGTGAGTTTATATAATTAGAAACATTTCCTGCTCTCTGTTGTAATAATAAAATTATCTACCAATCATTTATTTTTAATCTTGAAAATTGTGCTGTTGATGGAAGCCCTCATATTTCTAGTTACTAAAGAACTTTCACTACCTTTCTGTTATCCTGTTTGTTTTTCAGCAGGCAACTCTGTAGTAGTCTCCAAGAGTGATAATTGTTCCTATTTTGTAGTTGAGGAAAATAAGGTTCAGAGAGATGAAGTATTTCCCCACGGTCACACAGAGATGACAGAGCTGAGGGTAGAACTAAATCAGACTGCTTGATATTTATTCTGTTATGCTGCCTTTTTTGATTTTGGGTTTATTGAGATCAAAATTTTTAAATGAAATCAATGGAGATTGCATTTATAGTGTACGCTGTCCCTTCGATGACTGATAGGTCATCTTTTCATTTTCTGTACAGTTAGTTGTATTGATATCAGAAGGGATATGCATGAGGGAGGGAATCATTTTATCCACCAAGGGCCACTGACCTATAGGAAGAAAATGTAAGCACAGATTACTTAAAAGACAAATTTATTGTTGAGTTTAAAGTTTTTTTATTTTTTTTATATATTTTTATTTTAATTTATTTTATTTCAGAATATGACAGAGATGCAAACATTCTGGTTACATGTATTGCTTTTGTACGGTTTGAATCAATGTTATAAGTGTGCTCGTCACCCACGTACTGTGCATTGTACCTGTTAGCTGTGAATTTAACCAACCCCTCTGCCCCCTCCCACCTGCTTGATTTCTGTTGAGTTTTACTTCCATATGTATATGTGAGTGTTGATTGATTAGTTCCAGTTTAATAGTGAGTACATGTGTTTGTTTTTCCATTCTTGCTATGATTCATTTAGAAGAATGGTCTTGGTTTAAGAGTTTTTGAGGTGAAATAACTATAAAATGTTCATTCACCAACTTTTAAATCAAATATACAATATAATATTTGATTTAGTAAATACAACAGACAGGTATATAAAAATATCTATATAGAAGGTCCCTTACCTATGATGGTTCAACTTACGATTTTTAAAAAATTTTTTAAAATATTTATTTTTTGGAGGTAGGGTCTCGCTCTGTCACCCCAGCTAGAGTGCAGTGGCACAATCATTGCTCACTGAAGCCTTGAATTCCTGGGCTCAAATGATCTTCCTGCCTCAGCCTCCTGAGTACCTAGGACTACAGGTACACACCACCATGTCTGGCTAAATTTTTTTTTTTTTTTTTTTTTAGTGACGGGGTCTTGCCATGTTGCCCAGGCTGGTCTCAAATTCGTAGCCTCAAGCGATCCCCTTGCCTCAGCCTCTGAAAGTGCTTGTATTACAGGTGTGAGCCACCGTGCCCTGCCCAACTTAAAATTTTTTGACTTTGCAATGGTTCAAAAGCAATGTGCATTCATTAGAAACCATACTTCAAATTTTGAATTTTGATCTTTTCTGGGAGTACTGATAATGCCATATGATATTCTCATGATGTTGGGCAGATTAGGTTAGTTTAGGTGTTTTAAGTGCATTTGCGTTATATTAGGATAGGTTAGGTATATTACATGCATTTTTGACTTAGGATATTTTCACTTTATGATGGATTTATCGGGAGGTAACCCCATCGTAAGTTTAGGAGCATCTGTATTATGTTTAATTTTCTTGGTTACCTAGTCTATGTTCACTCTCACCTAAATGCTGTGGCTGTCAGAAATTCTTTAGGGTGATCAATGTGCAACTGGCCTTGGATCCCATAAATGTGCCAAAGTTCATCCTGAAACATGCAATGTGTAGGCTGAATCATTACTGCCCGATTCCCTTCTCTGTCAAAGTTGTCTGCCAAGTGTTTACTTTGGGTGTTTGTGTAGAGTGATTGCTCTATGTGAGGATGTAGGTGTTGGAGTCTGAGTTTTCTTACCACTTAAAGCAGCCTTGAGAGTATATTAGACTTATCTAGAGAATGTGTTGAAACAGATTGCCGATCCCTATCCTGGGTTTTGGATTTAGAAGTTCTCTGGTGGGGCATATTTAACAAATTCCCAGGTGAAGTTGATGTTGCTGATATGAAGACTACTCTTTCAGAACCACTGTTTTTGAGAAAGTGGTTACCAACCAATAGGAAAATCTATAGTCCCTGGACCATGAAAGAGCTTGTCTTTTGGTGTTGACCATATACATTTCTTAAAAGAATACTGACTCTGGCTCTGGTAAGCTCCCTTCTATGGAATATGTTGTGAAATGTATAACTGGCATATGCAAAAGGGGCTAAGTATTCTCAAACAAAAAGGTTAGGAACAATGAATAGACACAATTTTAGAAACTTCCTAACAGTAGAACCTAAGGAAATGGCAGAGGTGACACTCTACCTCTTTCAACAAGTTACAAGGAAATTCATTTCTTAGAAATTAATTTTTAAAAATGAACTGGCTAATTCATGTCAAGCTACTTAAGTTTGTCTCTCCTCTGTTATGATCCACAATAAAATCACTAGAGAAATCTGTACCTTTAAATATCTGTTAATTTGGAGAGATTGAAAGGCATAAAGTAATGGGTTTTCTGAATGCTTTCCCAAATGATTTAAGCAGAAGGCAGCATGGTCTTAGAGCTAGAGAAATCTGCTTGGGGATCCTAGTGCTACTACTTAATAAATCAATATGACAGACATTTCCTAACCCCTGAGCATGTTTCCTCCTCTGTGAAATGGAAATAATTATACTTGCCTCATTGGATCATTGCGATGCTTTTAAGATAGGTATGTAATTCTCATATTATTCTGGTAACACATATTACTAATAAACACTCAATAAATACTATGGGTATGATATGTAATTTGTTTTCTTTTAGTGATGCAACTGATAGATATTAATTCAGACTTTAATGTAATATTGTCCCTTCTGTAGCAGGTCACATAATTTGAGTTGTTTTCCAGGATATGTGTTTGGCTTAGATTTTGAGTTGGTAGGAAAAGAAACCTAACTCAATCTACCTTTAAGCAAAATAGGAATTTATAGGTCATGTAGCAAGTAAGTCTGAGGGCAGAATTGACTGTAATCTTGGGGCTCAAATGATGTTAAGATGCTCTGTGTTTCTGAATTGCTCAGTTCTCCGTATCTTTATTTGTTCCATTCTCAGCTTGGCTCTTTCCAGTCAACATAAGATGATTATAGAAAGCCATACATAGCTCACAATCCTAGTGTAAGAAGGAAATCCATTTTCTTCCTATGCCTACTATTTTGGAGAAATTCTGGTGTACTCCATTTGTGTAAAGGGCTCACTTCTTGGAACAGTCACTGTAAATCAGGATTTCTCAACCTTGACAATATTGATATTTTTGGCCAGATAATTCTTAATGGTGATGGACTGTCTTTTGTACGTTATTTGACATTTAGCAGCATTCTGCTAGTTGCCGGTAGTACTGCCTGCCTCGGGTATGACAACCAATAATATCTCCACTCATTGCTAAGTGTTCCTTGGGGGTCCAACTTACACTTGGTAAAGAGCCACTTCGGTAAGCTGCAATATTCACCAGAACCACAGGAGATGTGGCACAGGGAAGGTGTGTTAACCCCAAAGAAAGAGGGGTACCAGGTAGACGTCCAGTTGTCCACTACCGACAATTTTTCCCATAGTTCTACTTTATTAACTCCATCCTAACCTGCGTTCCCCTGTCCCCCCTGAATTCTCGATTACCTAGGATTAGGGGTAGTCTGAGATCACTAAACAGAGTAAAGCTCTTTGGCCCAATTCTCACTATGGTGTGCTCTATGCTTAAGTTAACTAGCAACTGGCTGTATAAAAAACAGAAAGAGTGTATATGTGCATACATACTTATGTATTCCTTTAGCTGTACATTAAGACGTGTACATTTTATTGTTTGTAATTAGACCTTAATAAAATTACATAGATGGGGAGGGAGAGGGAAAACACATTTATGAGAACAGAAAAAAATGTGGACAAGAGTATAATCTTAAACTGTAAATTTGTAATTCCTGTTTCCTTGGGAACTGAAACAAGGATAGTGGTGATGTTTTAGTATACTTATTGACCAAGAAATTAATAGCAAATTATATAAGATAGTTCTCCCCAATGTACCATTTTTTTTTACATATTCACAGCATTAATTTCAGTTCAGTTTATAAATAGGTAATTAGAATGAATTTGGTAAGTAATATGGCTCTTCCAAACCTAATTTTATTTTAATAATATCCACTTGGGTTTTTTTTTTTTTTGGAGGGGTCTCATTTTTAATAACATCTTCCTTTTGAAACGCAAACGTGATAAATAAATGCCAAAGCAGTTTACAGGCATATGAGTCATTATTGTATCTTAATTTTACTTTAAATCTAATCAATAAAAACACATTTTTGGTCTTTGTCTTTAAGAAAAAATATTACCAGAATCTTCTCAACCTTTGAAAAAAGTGGAGGAGGAACAAGAGGCTAATGAAGGAGATATTTCGGAAGAGGAAGCTGAAAGCAAAGAAGGAACAAGCAAAGACTTGCCACAGAATGCCATAAGACAACGCTCTCTGGGTCAATCTTTGGCCACAGATAAATCCTAGTTAATTTTTATAGATATCTTCATATTACGATTTTGACAAACACAAGATTGATCATTTCTTTTGGTTTGAAGTGAACTGTGACTTGCTTGTGTATTGCAGGGTTCTGTCTAGATTGTCATTAGATTGAACAGTCTACGTTCAGAAAATAAAAGCACTAGGTGTAATTTGAATTATGATTTAAGAACAGTATGGTGGTTTAAACAGTTTTTAATTTTTGAAAAATCTGGTGCCAAGCAATAAGATTTGTTTATATTTGTTTAATAATAACCTATTCCAAGTCTGAGTTTTAAAAATATAATTTTCCCAAGTATTGCATTATTGGGGTATTTAAGAAGATTACTTTAGAGAAAAAGATTTCTCATTTGATATAATTTTTCTTGGTTTCACTGTGTGAAAAAAAGAACGTATTTCCCATAAATGGGAACTTTGCCCATTATCTCAAGAAATGTGTATTTCAATGACAACTCTGTGGTCTTTTTAGAGATATAATCCAAAATTTCCTCATTTTTAGATTATGGAACTAATAAAACCTACTTTAATTACAGTTTTCTGCACATGATAGTACTGGATATGCTATTGATTTTGGAAGTTTTGATAACTTCATGGTATCCTCTTGATTCCTATAAAGGTTTGCCTTTTTTGTTCAGTATATGGTTTATGGTTTATATTTTGCTTATTTGCCATGAGTTACATTTTTAATTTTTCAAAATGGATGACAATTTCCTGGAAATGTTTTTCGTGTTTTAGTAACAGTGCTTCTTGTTGTTTCAACTGAAGTTTATAGAGAGATACATCAAACTGAGCTATCTGTAGATAATTTGAAATTATGAAGTAGCCATTCACTTCAGATTTTATATCATTCTTATTGAACTTCTACTTGAACTTTTCTTTCTTTTTTTTTTTTTTTGGATGTGAAGTGAACATTCCTGATTTTTATTTGATGTGGAAAAACCTTGTTATTTTACATTTTGAAAATTCACAGCAACTTAATTTGATACAAAATAAAGTTTGCATTCTACTCAGGAAAAAGCATCTTCTAGTGTAAGTTTAAATGTATCTTTGTCCTCATATAGAAAGTTCTTAATTGATTTTGTCTATATGCTTGATATTTAAAAATCATAACATTTTTATTTTTTAAAAAGATAAACTTCATATTTCACTGTTCTTTCTTGACTACTAATATTGTGTGGTATTCCACAGGTGGAAATGAACAGGATGGACTGATTAGTGTATTTTCACTCCTTAAAGAGTTAGAACACATAGTTTTCACCTTACAGCCAGGGTAGGGGGGCCATGGAGGACTGTATTAGCCACAAGAACAGGAGAAATCGTAAATGCTCACAATGATCCACTGACCATTTTGTAATAGATGATTTCTGTAATGTCCCGCTTTTTCAAGGCTCTGTTGCTATGTAAATCTATTAGACTTATGATATCATAGTGTATTACAGTTTTCTTTAAAGTTCTCTCCTTTAGAATATTAAATATTCTGACATTGAAGAGTTTGAATGTATAATTTGTGATACTTAGAATAATATTCTAAGCACAAAATAAACTTTTCTAAGTACTTCACTAGGGCTGAAGACCGGTATGATTTCTAGTTGCTTATTTGAAAATATGCTTTATTGCTTTGTATTTAACAATGTTCAGGTGAATAGTTGTTTGTCACTGTTTATGTACTTGATAATGTGTAATCAAAAGTCTGTTACTTGAGTTGTTGGAGGAAAATAATGCTTATTAATCAAGTATTCTATTTTTTAGTGTTATATGTGACCTTGTCAAGTTTTTAATTAGATGTATTACGGAAAATTAAAAATAGGCTGAGCAGATAGGGTTTTGATATTTCAGGAAACATACAATTTCACAGTTCTTAAAGATTGTCACTGTAGACTGGGAGCGGTCTGTAATCTTAGCACTTTGGGAGGCTGAGAAGGGAGGATTCCTTGCGGCCAAGAGTTGGAGACCAGCTTGACAAACATAGCGAGACCTCATTTCTACAAAAAATAGAAAAATTAGGTGGGCATGGTGGTATGTACTTGTAGTCCCAGCTACCAAGAAGGCTGAGGCAGATGGATCTCTTGAGCCCAGGAGTTTGAGGTTACTGTGAGCTATGATGACGTTACTGCGCTCTAACTTGGGCAACAGAGCAAGACCCTATCAAAAAAAACAAAAAACAGATTGTCACTATAGATATCTGAATAATTTTCTGTTGACGACAGGCTTACAGAAATGATATGGAATCACAAACGGTTCAGGAGGGATTAAAGTGCAGTACCAGTAACATCCTGGAGAATTATGGCCCACCCACCCTCCGTAATCATTCAGCTCTGCCACTAAAGTATTGTAAATTCTGGTCTCTAGTGAAAATGCAGTGTTCTACCACATATTGCCTAAATACATAATGATGTATCAGCAAGACTGAAAAAAATTGAAATGAAGATTCCTGAGTATATCTAATAGCTGCCACTAATTGGGTACCTACTAGAGCTTTACTAAGTTGTTTTCCTTTGTTCATTTAGTCCTAACAACTATCATTTAAGACAGGTAAGCATTACACATCTTTCAGGTGAACAGGCTTAGAGCTATGGTAGAATTTGAATCCAGTTCTACCCCATTTTTGTCCTGTTTTTCAGTATGAATGCTGAAAATTCAGCATATTTGGTCTTAAAATGTCACTCTTGTCAAAATATAGAAATCCATGTTATTCAGAAATACTGTAATTATTCAGTATTTGCAGTCTTGTGATGTAGCTTAATGCAGAAAGAAAGTTATTGCAGTAAATGATGCTTTCGAAAGCAATTTTCTCTCAAGTCAGTTGTGTCCTTATTCAACCCTATTCATAAAGTTATGGTTCTGGACTTAATTACGATAAGATCAACATTTTTGAATGAAGATCTCTACTCAAATTTTAGGATTAACTAGGACATTCTAATTTATCCCCAGTCAATTTAAGACAGAGTTCTTAAATTACTTTTGATGTCTTTTGTTAAGATAATTGAGTTGGAATTTTAATTAATGGTCTCAGTGATTGTAATTCTAAAAGTATTTTTTAAATTGAACATCTTTACAGATTTAAATCTGTTGGTGTTGCATATCTTGCAACTTGTATTTATTTGAAACAATAAATTTAAGTTGGAAGCTTGATAATACGTAAGTAGCAAGGTCAAAGTATATACTTGAACAAGTCTAAATTATTCTCATTTTCTCTCATTTATTTTTAATTGACAGATAATGTGTATATTTATAGAATGTGATATTTCCATCTATATTCACATTATAAAAAGATTTAGTCAATCTAATTAACATATCCACCACCTCACTAGTTTATTTCTTTTTTTTTCTTCCCATCAGACGAGTAATGTTGCTGACCTCGTAACAAGGTTTGAGAGAGGCGTATCTCACATATGCATGTGAAAACCCAATCATCATGATCATGAACTACAAAAGGATGTAGGGTTTTTTTGGCGTTGAAAATGTTAATAATCTAGCAATTTTGAAATATATAATATGTCATTACTAACTTTGGTCACCTTGTTGTGCAATAGACCACTAAAGCTTACTCAAAGGTCTAGCTGAAATTTTGTTTGATCAACATCTTCCCTTTCCTCTTCGTTCTCCCTACCCACCAGCCAGTAGTAACCACGTTTTTACTCTCTGTTTCTGTGAGATTGACTTTTTTAGATACTATGTAGAAGTCAGATCATACAGCATTTATCTTTCTGTGCCTGGCTTATTTGACTTCGCATAATGTCCTCCAATTCCATCTATTTTCTTACAAATGACAGAATTTCCCATTTTAAGGCTGTGTGGTATTCCACTGTGTATACACACATTTCCTTTATCCATTCATCCATTGACGGATACTTGTTTCCCTATCTTGGCTATTGTGAGTAATGCTGAAATGAACATTGGAGTGCAGATTGATTTCAGTTCCTTATGATATGTAACTGGAAGTGATATTGCTGGATCATATGGCAATCCTATTTTTATTTTTTGAGGAAACTCATGGTTTTCCAAAATGCTGTACTGATTTACATAAGCACCAATAGCATACAAAGATTTCCTTCATATCCTCACCGGTACTTCTTGTCATTCATCTTTTTCATAATGCTCATTATAACAGGTATGAGGTGTTATTGTGGTTTCAACTTGCGTTTTCCTGATGATTAGAGATGTTAAGCATTTCTTCATATATCTTGGCCATTCGTATCTCTTGAGAAATGTCTGTTCAGATCCTTTGCCCATTTTTAAATAGGGTTATTTATTTTCTTGCTATTGAGGGATTTACTTTTGGAGTCCTGTTGAAGAAATCCTTGTTCAGACCAATGTTGGCACCCAGCCTTCCTACCCATTTTGATGTGGGTATTTTCTCAGTAGTTCGGTGTATAGGAGTCTTTGAACTGGATTCTGGCTTTCTCTCAGAATTGATCTGGATATAGGTGTTTATTCGGTGTGTCTATGGAAGGCAGGTTAGTCAAGAGCCTCCTGTTTTGCCATGTTGCTTATGTCACTCTTTTAAAATAATTGCTTATTTTGATTCATTAATTACAAATGATAATATCAATATTTGGCTATTGATGAAGTCAACTTGGGTGGGGTGCAGTGGCTTACTCCTGTAATCCCAGCACTTCAGGAGGCTGAGGTGGGGGAATTGTTTGAGCCCAGGAGTTTGAGGCTAGCCTGGGCAACGTGGTGAGACCCTTTCTCTACAAAAAATATAAAAAATTAGCTGAGCACGGTGGCGTGTCCCTGTCGTCCTAGCTACTTGGGAGGCTGAGCCAGGAGGATCGCTTGAGCCCAGGAGTTTGAGGCTGCAGTGAACTGTGATCACACCGCTGCACTCCAGCCTGGGTGACATAGCAAGACTCTGTCTCTAAAAAAATTTAAAAAAAGAAATCAGCTTTGTATCCACTTGGCTGCACGTGACATTACTTTTAAGCCTATTTTCATAGAGGTATCACAACTCAGACTGGTTGTATCCTGAAAATGAAAACATGAATAATGAAAATACAAAAAGTAAATTGACCAAATTTAGGTAAGTTTGACTTACCTAAAACTTCTTTTAAATTTAGAGAGTCATAGATTTAAGTTCGGTGAAAATATACTTTGAAGAAAAACAATGTATTTTTTTAAACTTTCCTAGTTTCAGTATTTTTAATAAAGCATGTTAGAAATACAGTTATGAGTAGATTGGAGTAAATTAGCTCACGTCCTTAGGATGACTTAGCATAGTGCTACCTGGACATTTCTAAGAAACTCTCCTCTTCCACACAATCAAGTATATATTTCTTGTTTGGAAATTTTAATTACTCTTGACTATATTACCTCCTACTCCAATTAATATTCCCTGCACCACTTTAACAAATCAGCTGTTCCATGAACATTCCTCACATTCTGTCTGTTGGTTCAAGAGTCAGGTCAAATTCTTTAAGTCCTTTCTGGCCCACAGTCACTTTTTTCACAAATTATAGTGTGCATTTTATCATTCTCTGCTAGTTAAACCCCATTTTGTCTTGTAATATTTCTTCTCTTGCATTTATTTTGCTAACTAACTGGATGACATTGAACAAATGATCATACATTTTTTGTCCTCAATTTATGTGTAAAGTGTTTTCTGAGGTTTCTTCTCTACCTTTAACAAGATAATCACTATTTTGATACTTGTCTCCAAAACATGATTGTCAGCTGCTGAGGCCTGAGACTTGTCAGTTTGAGGCAAACTGCATTGTTGTGGGGGAGACTTCTGGGCATTGATTTTCACATTTGTAAAACAAAGCGGGTCCTTAGGCACGAACTCACATCCTCTTTCTACTGAGGTGGTAGAGCAGGGAAAGAAAGGCTGTCCTGCCCTTGACTCTCATAGTTAACACAATTGAGTCACTGTAGTAACATCGCCCCATCCTTCATATCAGAAGCCAGATTTTAAGCCCTTTATTCATCTTTCTCTGCATTCATACTCTTCAGAGGCAGCTGACTCCACCCTTCCCTGCTAGGACTGGGTTTTGATTATTAAGACACATGCTAATCCAGTCCCACAATTGACATGGTCAATGGACATGTGGTCCAGTGTTTGAGCCAGTGAGATGTTGGGAGCTTCTGGGAACGTCCCATCCCTTAAAAAACGAGACTCAGAGAAGAGACAGTTCTTTCTTCTGGAGTTTGGTATTATCTGGATATGATGCACAGAATTTTGTGGTCATCCCACAGCCTGAAGATGAAGATGATAAAAAGGGCAGAGCCAAGAGAATCTCAGAAAAGCAAAGCTAAAGCCCTGGCATAAAACACCTTACCTCTGGACATCTTGTTTGAGATAATTTTTCTTATTCCCTAACCATTTTGAGTAAGACTTTTCAGTTGAAATTAAAATATGAGCATGGCTGTTGCCTCTCTGGAGTGTGTGAACAATGGTGTCTTGATTTAACTTAACCCAGCTTGGTTCCAGGTATATTTCATTATCTGAAAATTCTCACTTACAAGCCATGGTTTACTTCTCTCTCTGTGATATTCCAAGGTCAGGTAAAAAAGAATTTATATATGTGGCTAAAACTAGTTTGTGGGCTAAAGCAAACATGTACTCCAAACATATTGGGTAATGAGAGGTTAAATGAGTATAGTTTTCCTTGTTGGGATCTTGTGCATAATTTATTACACTAATGTTTCTGTAAGAATTAGAGATGAAATCCTAGAAGCTAAAAATAGTGTGTTTTGAGTTCAAATATAGTTGTTTAGTGTGAAATCAGGCTTTGAGCCTAAAAAGAGCCTAGTTTGGCTGCTTTAGTCCTTTTACATTGGGATTTCATGTTTAGTGAGCACATTCTTATATATCATTTTAGACAGTAACTAGAGTCTTCTGAGAATGGTAGCAATATAAGTTTGAAGGTGGTAAGAGAAATTATTTTGCCATTTTGTTCCCTTTGGGGAGGAGGAAGGAAAGGATGAGGTATGTTTGTGTCATCTGGAACGTTTCTTAGTCTAATGTTTATGACAATAGATTCCAGTTGAATATCCCTACTGCTTAATAGTCTGTAACTTGCATTATAACTTGAACCATTTTTAAAGTGTTATTTTGCAAACCTGTCAAGAATGTGATTACTTTTTTAAATATGATTTTCAAGCTCCTTGTCAATACTTGCTTTGATACCTTATTGCTGGAGAAGCCAAATTACTTGGTAACTTTTAGTAATATATTGTATATAAGCATTTTTAGCTATATTCAATGTTTATATGTGAGTTGAGGTTGTTAAATGACCTCAGTTTTCAGGCTGATTTTTAATCTGAGGATATGCAAGCTGCATAAAATGATGTGTTGCTTTCTCTCATCCTTGGATATGAGATTCCAGAGAAATGATAATGTACAAAAACGGGACAGTGTGGTGCATTTTTCATTAATCTTTAGGGCTTCCTTTATTCTGAGATTGTATCCTTCTACTTCTTAATGTAAATGAAAAATGCTAGTAGAGTTTACAAAGTGACCTTACTTATAGTAAAGGTAAAAGTTGACAATTCTTGTGAGTATCTAAAGTTTGGAGAATTTTACTGGACTATAACATTTTGAAGTCTGGAAACCACTCTTCTAATGAGAGATAGATGAGTAAACTGAAGTTTCCTTACTAAGCAGCTCATGAAAGGCAGATAGAAAGTAAGAATTTGTATCTCTTCACAATCAATAAAGTTTTCTTTGAGTAGAGTTATTGGTTATACTACTGTAAAGTTAAATAGAACCTAAGTCTTTGGTTAAAGAAGGCTGTTGGATTAAGAGATCTATCAGGTGACAGTTTGTATTACTGTGCCCCTCATGCCTATAGTAATCTCATTCTTTTTTTTTTTTTTTCTTTTTGAGACGGAGTCTCCCACTGTTACCCTGGCTGGAGTGCATGGTGTCATCAGAGCTCACTGCAACCTCAAATTCCTGGGCTCCAGCAATTCTTCTGCCTCAGCCTCCTGGCTAGCTGGGACTACAAGCATGTGCCACCATGCCCAGCTAATTTTTTCTATATGTTTTTTTAGTTGTCTGGCTAATTTCTTTCTATGTTTAGTAGAGACGGGGTCTCGCTCTTGCTCAAGCTGGTCTTGAACTCCTGACCTCAGACAGTACTCCCACTTCGGCCTCCCAGAGTGCTAGAATTATAGGCATGAGCTATTGCACCTGGCTTCATTGTTCTTCACGTCTGTGAATGATTATCTTTGCATTTTAGTTACATCAGTAGATTTCCCCTTGTACATACAGGGAGGTCAGTTTGAATCTGATGCTTAGCACTTCCTAAGGGACATAAAGATCAGTTGAGTACATGGGTAATATGAGTATAACGAAGTTACTGATGTTTTGTAGCTTTTTTCAAAAAATTATTGATGGAAACATCATTATAAAATTTATAGTAACAAGGAGATGTGCCCAAGTTCATATGGATCATATTAGTGTCTTGGCACTATGGCAGAAAGCTTAATAAATGTTTGCTTAATGTAATTTTTCATTCTTCTATGTTTACTACTGATACTGAGTTAAGCCACCAAAAAAAGCCCTGATTATGCTAGTTATCCAACTTTGCAAAAAACAACTTTTAATAGGAATATTTTATCTTCCATTTTATTTCACTAGTAACACTGCCCCATGATCCCAATGGCTTTACATTATCTCTAATGTGAGGTATTATAAAAACACGTTAATCATGTGTATGTTGCTTTAGAGTTTACAAAGAGCTTTCACATGCTTTAACTCGTTTTACTCTAACAGTCTTAATAAGTGGATAGGGAGGACAGATATTTATTATGATTATTAATGTTATTATTATTTCACAGATAAGGAAACTGAGAGGCTGAGAGAACTGCCTGAGGTTATACAACAAGTAAGTGTTGGAATTAAGATTTGAACCAAGGGTCATTGACTTTAATAGAGTGAGTGTTTCTCAAATTATCTTCTATGGGACACTAGTCCCATGAGATATTCATGAGGAAGAGTCTCATGCTCAAATGGGTTTGGGAAAGCATGTACACGGTATATTCTAGTTGGATGTTTACGGTACAGACTATACCAACAAGTCTGTACCAACAGGAGCAATTAATCTTTGTTCAACCTGATATTTCCCAAATTTATTTGAATGTAGAACCCTTTTGTAAAGTAACAACTCTAAACATCCCCCCAAATCAGCATTTCTTTTAAAGTACACTTTGGAGGAATGTTAGTGTAGTAACTTCTTCTATGCCATGCTACCCTAATCTTGTATGGGACCTATCTGTATGGCATGTTATAATTTAAGCTTTCTACTCTATTGTTGAATGCTGTCTTCCTGAAAATACATCAACATAATCCTATTGATTAAGCAAAGCTGAGTTTATAGCTTACCATGATAAGGGCAATCACCACGTTGACAGCCTCTTGCTATGGCTTTAGAGAGAGGGAGAGCAAAGGCAGGATATTTAAGTTCTTAAGGTGGGTCTTTTTATTTGGGGGCTGGTTTATGATTGGACAAATTTGAGGCTAGGGTGGGTTTTAAATTGAATCTTTAGAAGTAGACATTCAGTGCTATCTGTTCTTCTAAGAAGGGAGTAATTACTTTGATGAGCATAAGTTCAGTATTTTAGTGTTCAGATAAATGACTTGGAGGAAGTTATTGAAATGAACAATAAAATTATTTCCACTTTGTCTTCCTGGATAAGTTTCCTAGACTATTCATGACATGTAAATGCAGACAGCTGAATAGTAAAGTTGTTAATATTGACAGTAAACTGTGTGGGTGCAGATGGTTTCAGTTCTCAGTATTCCCCTTGCGACATATGTGAAATATATATTTGGTCTCTATCCCTCAGTTCCTGATATCCTTGTAATTTCCTTAATGATAGCGGTAATAGGAGCATCCTTCATTTTAATACATGATCTTATTCATAGTTCCTGATACAAGAGCTTCTCAGGCACTTGAGATCTCTGGAGTGAGGGATAAGAGTGTCATTTTATACATTAATGAGATGAGTGGTGGCTAAAAGCCCCTAGACAGCTTCAGGATAGGGGCTGGCTGCAGAGGAATTAAACTATGTGATTAGAAAACCGGAACTGTCTGCCTCACCTGCTGTCCTCTCAGGAGGGGAAATGGGCTGGAGATCGAGTTCAAGCACCAGTGGCCAATGATTTAATTGGAATGTCCACAAAAACCCTAAACAAAGCAGTTTGGAGAGCTGCTGGGTTGGTGAACACGTGGAGGTGCTGGGCGGGTGGCATGCTCAGAAAGTGCATGGAAACCGCGTCCCTTCCCACATACTTTGCACTCTGCATCTCTTCTGTTTGGCTGTACCTGAGTCGTATCCTTGAGGATAAACCAGAAGTAGTAAACAAACCATTTTCCTGAGTTCTGTGCACCATTCTAGCAAATTACTGAGCCTGAGCAGGGGTTCATGGGAACCCCCAATTTATAGCTGTCAGGAATATGGGATGTCCTGACTTGTGATTGGCATCTGAAGTGGACAGTGAGATGGGGAAGGCAGCTCTGTGGGACTGAGCCCTTAACCTGGGGGTCCACACTAACCTAGATAGTTAATGTCTGAATTACATTGTGGGACACCGAGGACTGGAGAATTGCTCAGTGTGGAAAACTCCCATACATTTGGTGTCAGGAATGTTGTGATAATAGAAGAAACAGTTTTCCCTTTTCACCCCATTATTGTCATTCTTTGGCCTGAGCTGGAGGGTTCACTACTGGGGATGTGATCAACCCAGATCTTGACTGCTGTTTATGGTATCATGATCATGTGTCAAGTTTCCCAGATGATCGTTTCAACATACGTAATTATTAGGTTTTTCTGTTCTTGTTGTTGCATGCTCGTTTGTTCAATCATGTGATAAGACAATAGCTGAACAGCGGCATTTAAAACTTGTGATCACCAGAGCCAGTTGCAGTGGCTCACACCTGTAGTCCTAGCGACTCCTGTGACTGAGGCAGGAGGATCGCTTGAGCCTAGGAGTTTGAGGCTGCCGTGAGCTGTGAACACTCCAGCCTGGGTGACAGAGCAAGACCCTGTCTCAAAAAACAAAATGAAACAAAAAAACAATTAAGTAGCAATAGGGCTGAATTTATTTTAATTAACAAATTAAATGTACTATCAGATCCTTTGATTGTGTTTATTTTAGTCTCCTCCGCTTTTTTGTTCCTTGCATGAATAAACCAAATATTCTCTATCCAGCATTCTACAGGAGAAACATCTCCCTTAAAAAATTAATCATTTCTTTATTGGGGGGGTAGGTAAAACACTGTATGATTTCAAGAGTCAGTTATTTTAAAAAGTATACTTAGAAAAGTTTCACTCCCCCTTCACTACTACCCTATTTCTTTCTGCTCTGTTCCCACTCAGTCTTATAGACAACCAATCTCATTAATTTATGGTTTATTCTTTTGGGATTTTTTTTGTACAAATGAATACACACACATGCACACACATACACACACACACACACACACACACATATATATATATATAAAAGAGAATGTGTGCGTGTGTGTGTGTGTGTATGTGTATGTGTAGCTTGTCTAGAAAGTATCCAGCCATGCAACTGTTCTTGTTAACAATGGCTGGGTACACATATATATACAATATATAAAATATCACCTATCTTACATGAAAGATTGCTTGCTATACATACTCTTGCATTTCACTGTTTAAATTTAATGTGTGCTGGAAATCACTCTATATAAGTTCATAGAGATCTTCATTCTTTTTTATAGCTGCATGGTATTCCATTGTGTGGGTGCATCATGGTTTATTCAACCACTCTCATATGTATGGGCATTGAGCATCTCCTTTGCTTCCAGTATTTTGCGATTATAAACAATGTTGCAATGAATAACCTTGTGCATATTAATTTTGTATTGTTGAAGGTTTATCTTTAGAATAGATTCCCTTTGCTGGAGCAAAAGCCAAGTGCATCTATAGTTTCATTAAATGTTGTCAAATTTCCTTTCAGAAGAGTTATGCCAATCTTCATTCCTACCAGCAATGTAAAAGGATATTATATTTCCCCACTGTCTTGCTGACAGAATGTGTTGTCATACTTTTCAGTTTTTGCCAATCTGATAGATAGGAAATGCTATCTCAAGTGTTTTAATTTGCATTTTCCTTATTATAACTTTTTTCATATATTTAAAGGCTATTTTATGTATTTTGGGTTGAGTTGTCTGTTCATACTGGGTTTTTGGTTCTTTCTCCTTTGATATTCAAAAGCTGTTTACATATTAGGGATATGTCTGCTACAAGTATTTTCTCCCAGTTCGTCAGTTGTCTTTTTTTTTTTTTTTTTTGAGACAGAGTCTCACTCTGTTGCCCGGGCTAGAGTGCCGTGGCTTCAGCCTAGCTCACAGCAACCTCAAACTCCTGGGCTCAAGCGATCCTACTGCCTCAGCCTCCCAAAGTAGCTGGGACTACAGGCATGCACCACTATGCCTGGCTAATTTTTTCTATATTTTTAGTTGTCCAGATAATTTCTTTCTATTTTTTAGTAGAAACGAGGTCTCGCTCTTGCTCAGGCTGGTCTCAAACTCCTGACCTTGAGCGATCCACCCGCCTCAGCCTCCCAGAGTGCTAGGATTACAGGCGTGAGCCACCACGCCCGGCCATCAGTTGTCTTTTGACTTTGCTTATGGTATGTTTTTTTTTTTCTTTTGGCATGCATTGTATTTTATTTTCGTGTGGTCAAATTATCAATCTTTTCTTGCCTTTATATTTGTAAGTCTTAGTCTGTATACTGAGATTGGAGACGAATTTACTCGTATTTTCTTCTAGTACTTGTATATATATGATTTTTTTGCACTTAGATCTCTGATACATAAAAAAAAGTTTATTCTTTTATATTGCATGGAATATAGATCTAATTTTATCTTTTGTTCCAAATGGTTACCCATTTGTCCCGGTCCCCTTTATTAAAAAGTGCATTTTGCCCCAGTGATTTGAGATGCCACTTTTGTCATATATTAAATTGCATGGAATCACCTTTAAAGTTTCCTCTTTGTTCTTTTTGTACTTTGTTATGGTGTGCTTTGTCTTATGATATCTGTTTATTGCCTGTGGCCACAAATAATATTCTGGGTTGGTGTTTGTTCTTCTGAAAGAATAGTTAATTATTGCAGCAGTAGTCTTGAAAGCTAGAAAAATTTACCTTCTGGCTATGTATTTATAAAACACTATTACCCAAATTGAACCCATGGCTATGAAACATTACACCTTCTGTCTAAATGTTATCAGTGTCTGTTCTATTGTAAAATCATTAGGCTGAAATGAAGCTTTTTAAAATTAGTCTCAGTGCTACTTTGGAACCACTGTATTGAAACCTTGAAGAATGGCCTCATGAGCACTGGCTTTATTAAAGTTTATTGTCTTTGGCTTCTGGACTTGTTTCCTTAATTCAACTGCTGGATCTAGGTAGACAAACTAATACCGTGATTACTGCCAGAGTACATTCATTAGAATTATGAAGTAATTTGATTTTCGTGTACACCTACACCCAGAGTGCAGAGTTGCCTGGCAACAGTAACGTCCTCATTAAAATTCAGAAAACCTGAGACAAAGTCCAGACATTGTTCGTCCAGAATGAATTTACATTGATGTTAGGAGAAACACCATCCTAAAGAACAACTAGATGTTTAGAGAAATAGATTAATGAAGGCTAATACAGTCTTTTACCCTTTTCCCATCTTATAAGGCTGGTCTTAAGGATTTGATTAGTGCTATAGATCTGGGTTTGCTAAAGCACCCCCAATTCTAGGCCTAGAAATTTCAGAGTATATGGAAAGTGCCAGAGGAATTTTAACTTGTTGCCTTTATTTTGTCCCTCTGTTTTAATACTGACTTATTTTAAAGCGTGGAAGAAAGATGTGGTGAAAAATGAAGCTGTAGTATCTATTATAATGATTTTTTTCTTTTACAGGCATGTTATTCATACCTTTGACCTCTAGAGGGTGCAAGAAGGTTATAGTTGTTAAGTAGTAATAATTTCTGAAAAAGAACTCAAATCTTACCTCCCTCCCCTTCCCAACCTAGATGTAAATTTGTTTCAGCAGGTGGGGCTATTTCCTTGGAAATAGTATTAGTCCTTTCACTCTCCAATCCTCCTCACTGCCCCCCCCTTCCCCCCCCCCATAAAGGTAGAGAGGCCTGTGGGTTCTTTTCTCCCTCTTCCTACCCAACAAGAATGTGAGAGGGTCAGTTTGAATAGTTAGAGAGCCCACCCACCAGGTTGCTGCTTACTGGGCTGAAAAGCTGATGTATCACAAGACCCTGTGTTTTTTTTATTTTGGAGACAGAGTCTTGCTTGATTGCCCTGAGTAGAGTGTAGTGGTGTCATCATAACTCACTGCAACCTCAAACTCTTGGGCTTAAGCCATCCTCTTGCCTCAGCCTCCCGAGTAGCTGGGACTATGCGCATGCACACATGTCATGCTAATTTTTTTATTTTTCATAGAGATGGGGTCTTGCTTTTGATCGGGCTGGTCTCCAACTCTTGAGGTGATCCGCCCACCTTGGCCTCCCAGTATGCTAGGATTACAGGTGTGAGCCACTGCAGCCAAGATCCTGTGTTGATAGAAAAAGTCAAACTGTTAGAGAATGTTTTGTTTCTTGTCAGTTTCCTGCTTCACCAGTTTTCTCCATGATGACTGGTCCCACATAGGTGCTTGTAACTTTCTCTGGATTAAAAGCCTATACAATAATTGATGACTTAGTTTCAACATGCACATTTCTCTTTCCTCTCTGGCTATTGCTAAATTCAAGATGACTTTGTGGTGCCTGATTCTGGATCTTAAATGGTATGCTAAATCCGAGAGCTTGCCTTGAGGTAGGTTTGGGATTGGGTTGGGAGTTTTCCTCCTTTGTCCTAACATGGGTTGGCCAGTAGAGGCTTTCAACCTGGTACGCTCTGTGCTGGGACCGAGCCTTTCTTCATATGTACTGCAGGTTGGGCTTTAGGCACCATCTCTATGCTGCTCACTCCCAAATTTTTATCCTCGTCTCTAACCTCTCTTCTGTGTGGCCTATTTAACATTACCACTTCAGTGTCTCATTGGAATTTCAAATTTACAAAGTTCAAAACAGAATCCTTGATTTCCTCCCGCCGCCCCCAACCTGTTTCTTCCCCATTCTAGTAAAATGGACCCCACCATCGGTCTGTTACTCACTGAGGAGTCATTTTGGTTTCCCCGCTTTCTTCACTTCTACCATGTAATCCATCAGCCAATTCTATTAGTTCTGCCTCCAAAATATTTCCTAAACTTGCCTCCTTTTCCTTCTCTCTCCTGCTCTCCTCTTTCACCAGATAGCAAGCTATGGTTATCCCTCACCCAGAATGTTAGCTTCCTAACAGGTAATGATGGCCGTGGTTTGGAACAATTTAATGTGCTTTTTTCTCTTTTTTCTGAATATATCTGCCTCTAAGACAGGATAAAAGAATGCAAATCAAAAGGAAGAGTTAAGATTTGGCTTCTGGCATTCAAAAATAGAGTTCTACAGAAAGACAGTAAGCTTGAAAGCTAGTCTTGGTAGGGAGAGAAAGGATTTTATAAATGTTTTTAGCTCCCATTTACATAGCAAGGACTAGGCCTGGAAGATTAGATTATAAATTTCTCCCATAATATATAGAATGTTTGTTCTCCGTTATGCTCAGTGATAAGGCTGGAGTTTAGAGGATGAGGGCTGTGATAATGCAGGCTGCTCTCCTGTGCCTGAAAAATTTTTGCAGGAGGAAGACAGAAGGGAGACAGACAGAGCAGGTAGATGATCAGTTAGGTGTCCTGATCTTCCCTCTGGGCTGCAGCCTGGAGAAAGGGAAGTCTGTTAAATACCTAGAAGAACACAGAGGGCAGAGAAGCTTCTTCCTGGCTTCCACTCTGGGACACTGGGAAGAGGTCACCTGGTAGCTCCATAAGGGACCTTCTTGGCCAACCTGGAGGCCAGAAATGTGGTCAGGGAGAGTGATGGTCTACATCACTTGTTTCTACAAGCCTTTCTTTGTTCGCCCAAGGCATGAATGCAAAGTTGAGAGCCAGCACAACCAACATGGGCCTGTTGAGATGGGGAACTTAGAGGCACTCAGGGGCTTGAGATGCCAGGATAGCTGAGATGAATGAGGCATCAAACAAGGAGTCACCAGGGTCCCACTGAGCTGAGAAGAGGAATAGACCAAGATGCACACTGGCTGCAGCCTCAGTTATTGAGGGCTAATGACAAGGGGAACAAGGGACATTGTTGGGAAGCCAGAGGAACCAGAGGACCCTGCATTATTTTGAGGACTCAAATACACGAGGTCTTGTACACTTGTCTTTCCTCCACAGTGTCCTGGGCACAAAGGTGGTGCTGAAATCTAGAGACTAAGCATGTTTAACCAAAGAGGCTGAGTGTTTTACCTGAAAGAAAGATTTACATTATTGTATTGATCTAAAGGTTATCCCTGGCTCCTTTTGTTTCTCTGTAATGTGGAGAAGCTAGCAAGCAAGAATAGATTAGCTCTAGATGAAGTAGAAGTCTAGTTTCTCTGCACATTGGAGTTCTAGGGTAAGTTAATTGCACTTCTGCTATACTGGTTGTTTCCTCCCTCCACCCTCACTGCTACTGCAGTGCACACTCACACAGCAGGCAGAATGTCTTTAACAGTGTGAGAATCTGATCATATCTCCCATCCCAACCTTCTTAAGGCTCCCTGTTGGGCACAGAATGAAATACCAGCACCGCACCATGGCACACAAGGCCTCACATGATCTGGGTCCTGTCTTCCTCTCTGCCTGCATCTTGTAGCTTGTCCAAGCACAATGACCCTTCTGTTCCTTGTAGAAGCTGTGCTGTTTTCCATCTGAAACCTTTGCACATGCTGTTTATGCTGATACCTTCAACTTGCTCTTCCAGACCCAGATTCCACCCTTTCTCACCTTGCTCTATGTGCCAGTAGGCTGTTGCTATGAATTGCATTGAAGGACACTCTTGCTTCCCGGCTTCCTGTTGGAATTGCCAATGGGAAGTACCAGCTGGAGATTAGAGAGGGAGGAAGGAGATAGTTATTCAGTGTATTTACTTCCCTGCTCTTTCCTGGCTAGTCACCTTGGGATTGGCTGTATCCCTTTACCAAAGGCTGCAGCTCCTGTCAGGGGCCCTCTGCATCTTTGGTGACCACCTCTGCGTCTTTGGTGACCACTCCTCCCTTTGTCCCTGCAGACTGGGTATGCTCATGGCTCCCCCGCCTTTGGTAGCTGTGGGTAGCTAGTTACATTAAGCTGTCTCGGCACTTTTGTACATAGTCCCTTTGGAGTGTCTTCTGCTTCCTGTCAGACCTCAACTGTCATACAGCTCCATCTGCAGTCTCCTCTTGGGCTCTCTGCATACTGGTTCTTTCTTCTAGAGTCTCAGCTCAGAGGTCACCTCCTCAGGCAGGCCTTCTCTGACTACCCGTCATCTCGCTGCCTATTCTCATGTCCTCCATCCTGCACTTCACTTTTTATTTATTTTATTCAAAAATTTTTTTCATTGTGGTAAGAATAGTTAACATGAGAGGTACCCTCTTAAATTGTTTACATATAGTATCGTTTACATACAGTATTGTTTACGATAGGCACAATGTTGTACTGCAGACCTCCAGAACTTACTCATCTTGCATAACCGAAACTTTATACTTGTTTAACTGCAACTCCCCACTTCCCTCTGCCCTTACTCCTGGCAATCACCACTCTACTCTTTGCCTCTGTGTTTGACAAATAGTGGAATCATGCAGTGTTTGTCCTTCTGTGACTCTGCCCTTCACTCTTTTTAACAACATATTTTTAATTTCTTGCATTAAAATTATGATAATCTGACACTCTCGTTGTGGTGGTTTTGTTATTCACTTGTCTTTTCTAACTGGACTGTAAGCCAAGAGCATAAGTCTTGTCTGTTCCACTCGCTGCTGTGTCCCCAACACCTGGAATAGAGGTGCTGTACATGGGAGGAAGATAATACATTTTTTTTTGAGGGAATGAAGAGCTGAATTTCCATGTTCCTGAGAAGCCTGGATCTCAAGGCAGGTATATCTGGGGCTGTCAAAAATAAGTCAGAAAGTTGTTTCAGTTCCTTGTGTCTTTATTGCATCAAGGTGTTAACACTGCTTCTCAGGTACTGTTTGTTAACTAACTCAATCACTGATGCTTAGGAAGTAGAAAAGGAGATACCAAATAATTGTGTTTCAGCTTAAGCCCTTCTAGTGGAAACATGGAAGAATGTTCCATACCATTCAAGCTTTCTGTCTCCTTTCCCTATTTCAGGTGTGTCCAAGCTCAGGTGGGGATGGAAGTTGCTTTGCAATTCATTAAAATCTTGAGGCTATAGAGCTGGGGATAGTGCAGGAAGAATGTCATGAAACTTTGATGTTAGAAATGGAAAGTGTGCTTTGAGAAGACTGTGTTGGAATGCTTGGACTGCATAAAAATATCAAGGTGAGTGCCTAACAGAGTGGTTCTCAACATTAGCTGATTGTCTGAGTCACCTGTAGAACTTACACAGCTCTCTAGGCCCTGAGTTGTAAACTCCAAGGGTTGAGTTCAGAAATCTATACTTTTAAAAAGTTCCGAAGATGCTTCTGGGGCACAGCCAGGGTGAGAGCCACTGGGCATAAAGAGAATGGGCTCTGCTTAGATCCGTAAATCTAGGAAGCTAATTGTGTTGTTTTAAGTTTCCCGAACCATTTGCACAGGACTGATGAGCCAAAGACGTTTTATGTTTGGATCAATAGATGTTTCTTTTCCTGTCTTTGAAAGTATTTCTCAGTAGCAACTGGGGTCTTGAAAAAATGGCATTAGAAGGCTAGTATTATTTTTAGTTTATAAAGTGAGAAATTGAAATTTGGAAAGGTTAGCAAACTTATTTGACTACAATGGCATTGAGACCATTCTTTCTCCCTTTAAGCCTCATTATAACTTGAATCCATTGCATAAAGCTCTTTTTATTGTGAAACAAGACCCCCCCCACCATGGTCCTATAGACGGTTCTCTTTGTTTCCTCTTGTTCCTCTCAATACTCCCATACCTATTTCTATAAAGGGCAACCTCATCAACAAATTTGGCATTGCTGGGTAGGCCCTGTCTTCAAAAGCCTTCTTCAGCTCGTTTCTTCTTTGTTTGTTGCTTATAAAATAGCAGACATCTGTGAACCAAGCTGATGTGTCATTGATCCATGTCACCGGCTTGTCCTGTGTGCACATTCAGATTTTACAGATTTGCAGTAATATCACTGTTAGAATTCTATGATATATATCTTCCATTTATTTTATGCCATGAATACTTTAAAAATCAACTTTAGAGGACAGGGGTGAGGAGGGAGGGGTAAAAACCTACCTAACAGGTATAATGAACACTATTTGGGTGATGGGCACACTAATAGCCCTGACTTAAGTATTATAAAAGCTGTTCATGTAACAAAAACGTTTCTACTCCCTTAATATTTTGAAAGAAAAAAGAAAAAAATCAACTTTATTGAGGTATAATTTACATATAATGAACTATACTAACTTGGTACAGTTGTACAAGTAGTTGAGTCTTTACAAATGTGTCCATGTTGTAACCACTACCATAATCAAGATATTTTTGTCAACCCCAAGATTTCCCTCGTACCCTACTGTGGTCAATCTTTTCTTCCATTTTTGGCCCCAGGCAACCACTGGTCTGCTTTCTGTCATTACAGATTAGTTTATATTTTCTAGAATTTCACACAAACAATATCATACATAGATGTGACTTTGTGTCTCATTTGTTTTACTCAGGATAATATTTTTAGATATAAATTGTTCTCATTTTGCTCTATTCTTTTTTTTTCTTACCTAATCTTTCTGCTACTGTCATCACCTCTGCTCTCTTAAATCAGATAACTTAACACATTAACTACCATGTGAGTTATATTTAACTTATGCTGGTTTTGAGCCCAGGGCCTCATGAAGCATATGTAACTCATATGTCTCTTCACCTTGGGAGACACATAAAGTATTTTTCAAGTTGCATATAACTCATGCACAGAAAACAATAAAAAATAACAAATTTTTCATTAAATTAGAAAGGATCATTTTGTTTTTGAAGTTTTTATTCTATTTTTGTAATAAAGCACTGTGGCCCTAAGGGAAAAAAATTTTTTTTTTCTAATGTGTTAAGCTTGGTATGTATATTTCCATCCCTCTATCAATATTCATATAAACATATACACATACATGGGAGCCCAGGTGATTCAGTCTGTAAAGGTCATCCTCGCAGGACACAGAATAGGATAGAAAGAGCAGAGAGTGGATTGGGAGGGGCAAAGAGAATAATCGACAGAGGTAGGTAGGTATTCCTGTTTAACAGGTGAGAAAACTGGGAAACTCAGGAGGGTACAGTTAGTCAGTGGTAAAGCCAGCCTTCCACCATGGCTCTCCTGACTCCAAACACCTTCTACCACTTCCCTCCAAGAGGACTTTTTGCTCCATAAAAATTTGAAAGTCTCAAGGGCAAGACAATTTAGGAGATGGAGAAAAGATAATGATGTTAGTGATGACAGGTGGTGACAATGATGGTGATGGTGATGATGATGTTGCATGGTGATCATGATGATGGTAGTGATGATGAAGATGGTGATGACAATGATGGCAATGATGACAGTGATAATCACAGTGGTGATGATGATAGTGATTGTGTTAATGGTAGTGGTGGTTATGATGGTGATTGTGGTATTGATGGTATGATGGTGTCGATGATGATGATGGTGGTACTTTAAAGAACGCTCAGATCCAGGGAGAGCTGAAGGTAACGGAAAATAAAACCCATCCTTTCCACAGTGCTTTCACCTATTTTTTTCTCATTTCATCCTCACTACAATCCTGTCAGATGTGTGTTATCGTCATTCCCATTTTAGAGGAGAACCTGAAGCCAAAGCAATTTCTCAACAATTGGCAAGAGAAGCAGGTGATGTACATTTAATTCACACTTTACCTTTTAGTATTTGTAGAAATCAGTTACAAGTATTTTAATGGCATATTAGACATTCAGTAAATTCAATGAAAAACACCAAATTTCAATGCTTAACATAAAAGCAGATTTTGTTCATGCCCAGTTATTGCTAGGCCTTTGAGAAAGAATGAGATGATGTATATTAACTTAGAGGGATTTCAATTTTGTTATTGTTGTCATTGTTATCCTTAGGAGGGGAGATGAAGATGTAGATAAATGTACATATTAATAGTAGGTTCTGTTTTTCTTAAATAAATGTTAAATATATTGTCTTCTGGCTTCCTGTTTGCTTTGGCCAAGCTGTGGCAGTTTCAGGAGACCAGCGGTGGGAGGAGAGGGAGGTCAGGGGGCTTATTCCCCAACCCTTGCCTTGTTACCTCCTTGCTTGGCCAGGGTTTAGGCAAGTGGCCACAGCTTCTGCTGGGCAGCTCCTTCCCACAGCCTGGGCCCTGCTGGCTGTGACAGGGTTCCTGTACTATCATCCTTTCCTCTTGCCCTTAGGGTTAGGGGTAGTCACTGCTTCCTGCTGTTCCCAGTTGCTGATTGTTTTACCAGTCTCTTATGCCTGCTCACACCTTTTGTGCCCATTATTAAGCCAATATGCTCAGCTCCTAATCACTCTTCCATGGCCTGCTTTTTGCTACTGGGACTGGGACTTTGCAAATGACATCATCTTGGTCAGCAGCTTCCTGTCAGGTGTGCCAGTACGGGGTGCTGCAGGCTGCAGGAGAAGGGGACCTGTTCCTCTTTGAGTCCCTCAGCAGCAGCCCTCCCCGCTGCAGCAGCAGTGGGGTTCAGCCTCCCATCTTTTTGTGTGTTTTTTTGGCACTCCCAGAACAGAACGGTTCTCATCATGCTTGCTCTCAAGCACCGTGAAAACACCTCTTTTTCGGAGCTCTGAGTCCCAGATCTGCAGCCCTGTCTCTGAGCTTTGGGTTATAACACCCAGAGCTCTTCTCTTTGTTCTATGGCCTGTAGTGCTATCCCGTTTTTTCACAGTTATTTTTCTGGGTTACTTTTAAGTGTTCCTTCCACATATTCAGATCTCCAGCACTTTTCTTTTTTCTTTTTATTGTGGTGGAAAACACATAACATACAATTTACCATCTTAATCATTTTTAAGTGCACAGTTCAGTAGTGTTAAGTATATTCACATTGTTGTGCCACTGATCTCCAGAACTCTTTTATCTTGTAAAACTGAAAGTTTATACCCATTAAATAACTCCTCATTTCCCATCTCCCAGCCCCTGGTAGCTACCATTCTACTTTTTCTCCATGAATTTGACTACTTTAGATACCATGTGAAGATCTCCAGCCCTTTTAAACTAATTCTTTGTATTTACTTTGCTTTATTAAAATGATTGGCATGTTTCTGTTTTTTTGATTGGACTCTGATCTGTCTCTGTAAATAGTCCCTTCTTTAAATAATTTTCAGTTAAACTCTTTGAATGTGTCCTCTGATCCCCACTGGGACCCCAACTGATAATACCATATACAACATGAGAATTCTTTAGATCAAAGTAAGATTAAGTTAAAATAATAATAAAGGTGAAAGCCCTTTTAACTAAAAAGCACTATATGTTATCATTAGTAGTAGTATTACAAACGAGGCCACATCTGAGCTTCCCCTGCAGTGTTCCTTGAAATGCTAATATCCAGAAAAGAGTGATAACAAACACAAGAAAATGACTGCAACTCTGTCTGCTTTTCTAGAAGAGGATATGGGAATATAATAAAAAGCACCATATTCATATTCACAAGTTAATGTGGGAAAGAAGCCAGGATGTCTGTGTCCTTAAGTGATACAGAGACTCTGGCTCCACCAAGGCAAGACTCTGCTCCCAGATGTCAGCCCCCAGCGATTCAGTGACATTTCAACAACCTGACTTAAAATGAAAAATCGAGTTGCTTTTCCAGAGCAGTAAAGACTGGAAATCCCCACCCACCAGCCCACTCACAAATACCAGAAACTCCTCGTAGCCATAGCTTGGGCTGGAGATTTTCCTGGCTGAGCAGGGTCCCTTAACTTCTTTAGGAGGAGCCCTCTTTTCTAAAGGGTCAGATGGTAACGTGAGGCTCCAGCAGGTCTTGCCCAGGGGCCGTAAAGAGACAAGTTGAGCACAGGGTGGGGTGTGAAGGGGACCGGGGAATATTGTGGACAAGCCCAGCAAGGAGGGCCTTGGATTACTGCAGTAGTGCCCTGGCTGGCTGTGCATTCTGGAGAATACTCACCATCAACCCCTGCCAGGAAGGAAGGCCTCAAAACACCAAGTCTGAGGGAGAAGATTAAAGAATTTCTTTAGCAGCTGTTAATCCAGAAAACCTGAACTCCAAGGGCAGGATAAGGATATTGCCTCCTCCTAACACTATTTGACTGGCTTGGTCTCTTTATACTGGGTAGGACTAATGTTGAGAAAAAGCTCATCTGTGTGAGCTTTGTGGTTAGATGTTATGGAACGCAGACATGAGCTACTCTTCTATGGTCCAGGAACTGTGTAATCCCCAAGAAATGATTTGCAGAATCCTGTGTGGGTATGGGGATCTAGAACAATTTTCTGGGGCCTGTAAATGTCATCTGATTCACAGGATGAAGTGCCCGCTCCCCACCTCTTTCCCCAGCCCCAGATTTAGAACCGTTCTGGATCATGAGTCACTGGAGAGCAGGACCAGGACTGTCATCCTTGAATCTCCAGCAGTACCCTGCCCAGCGTGTGCTGTGTACAATTTTTATATGCATATTTACTAGATTGAATGTATGTAAGCAGGCTTCAACTTCTAGGAATCCACAATAAATCCTTTCCACCCTGGAGGTTGGCTTGTGATGAGAAATTCTTTCGGGGAACCTCAGTAACAGTTTATTCTATTCGTGGGATGGCTCTTCCCACAGGGATCTTGAAATCAGAGAAGATTAAACACAAGTTTGGGAGGCTGAATGCTGGTATTAGTTTCCCCACCATATGTTCTTTTCTTAGTTTCATCATCTGCAAATTCATAGTCTCTCACCCTCTCTCCTGTTCAATGAAGTTATTGTGGGGAACCGTGATAAACACAAAAGGAAGGAATGTTATCATAAACTAAAAGTCATGGTACTAGCATTGATAGATGAAATAAGAGTTGGTCACTTGCTTTCACTTCTAGGTTATTAGAGGAGAAAAAGAGACAATTGAAGGAGGAAAAAGAGATGTAATGGGATATTGTCATTAAGATCGTAGTGAAATAACATACATAGTATAGGTGAATAGGAAAGAAAGATAGCTTTGTGTCCCTCACTTTAAGACAGAATAATAGAAATGAGTCAGAACATTATAGTAAGTGAGAGGACTATAATTTTACCATTAGGCTATTTTTAGTTGGAATTATTTTCCTCTTCATTTTAGTCATGACTACTGGTCTGCTAGAACATTAAGACAAGAGGACAGTGTTATTGTGTGGGAACCATATTTAATTGATTCTAGAATGCACATTTTCCACATCCTGGCATCTCTGGGGATCACTTGGTGGTGTTGGCCAGGCTCGGTGGAGATGTAGCTGTTAATGTCAAAACTTAGTCATAGCAGTTCATATTGTCATCACTTCAGTTGAATTAAGTGCAGTGTTGATAATGTAGGTGTTGAATTTAATTGCATTTAAAAAGCCCTCAAAAAGATTACAGTATGGATTTGATATTGAAATGAAAAATTACCGTGTGAGCAGAAAGGCACAGAAATAGAGCAGTGGGACTTTAATTTGATATTAGTGAAGCAGATATGTATGGTTGGAGGAATGAACACAATAGCGCATAGTTTTCACAAAGCAACAACCAAAGTGCTTTCTGGACCCTATGATAGGAAGAGCCATCCCTCAAGTAGAAGCAGCTGTTAGTAAGATCCACAAAAGGGTTGGTCATCACAATCAGAAACTGCTGGCACATCTTGTATGGATGGAAGAAACATCAAAGCAACCAGAGGCTTGCATGACTGTGGAGGGCAATGGTTAAGGCATTGTGTCATATAGTGTGAAAGACAGTGTTTGCCCTTTCTTGGGGTGGCACATAATATAAGATGTGTCTTAGAATCAATGGAATCAATTACAAATGTGAGCTTGCAACATTCAGGGAACCACTACCATTATTACAGGAAAAGGAACACAGACCCAAGGCCTCCTTTGCTGGTGGGCCGGTTCTTTTGAGATTCAGTACTGAGTTAGCACATAGTTGACCAGGCACCATGAGAGAAGGAGCATCTGGTATGCCTGTGATACTGCTTGACCTAAGGACTCTAACAAGCAGGAGATAGGACAGGTGTCAGGAATAGAGAGGAATAGAACAAGTCTTGAGAACCTGTCCTCCTTTCCAACATAGGAACATAAAATGGACAAAGGATTTGAAAAAATAAAAGTATACTTCTTTATTTAAAGAAAGAGTTTGCCATTTGGAGGTGCTTCTTATAAAACAGCAAAAACTAAACCTAGATTTTTAAAAAGTCTAGCAGTTTCAATACCCTACAACAAATATAAGATGTTTTAAAAGTAAAATTGACTAGTAAATATTTAATTGTCTCCAAGATTATATCTTTAAATTTACCAAGCATGATTATTTTATGAACATATTAAATTCTATATAATCAATTATTAATATCCTTAAAATACAAAATTACTTCAGATTAATAAAAGTACCAGAAACTTAAATATTGCATGTATGTACATTTCTGCCAAATTTCTGTTAACAAATGGGCATGAATAAAAAGAATATATACAAACTTGTTTTCTTATCCATCCCACCCCATCCCCACCTTAACTATCCTCAGACATGGAAAAAATTCTAGACATTTCAAATTTTTAATTCTCCATCATGTTTATGGTAGTTCTCAATTTGGAACTCATAGGCAGAGTTCTGCCTATGAGTATAGCTCCAGGGAGTCTGTATACCCCAAAAATATGAAAAATCTTGAGTACTACGTACTTTTTGGTGGTATAGGGGAGAGGGATTCTGGTTGTCATCTACTTCTTAAAAGTGTCCATATTTTAAAGAATGGAAGAGTCCATGCACCACTGGTGAGCATTTTGGGTCCATTGTGACCTGGCCTTTGGCCCCTCCCAGACAGTGGGCACTTTGGTGAGTATTTTCCCTTAGCAGGAGACTGTAGCTACACCCAGCAACAAGGGAGGTATAGAGATGAGAGGGAGATTCGTGAGCAACAAGGCACCCGGGAAATGGCTCTGTGATTTCCTCTTGGTTTGGGGATTTAGCTGCTAAAATGTCCCTGCTCTTCTTCAAAATAAACAAAGAAAAGCCACTGCATTCCTGTGCCATCCAGGTTTTATCTGGCACTTTGAACTTTGTTTTTAAGTGACAAAAACCAGGTCCCAGCCCTTTCGTTTTCTTCTCCCTCTGGCAGGGTTAGAGATGCCCTGATTGTGATAAGGATGAGATTGGGGGAGGCTGTGGGGACAGATATCCAGACCACTGGCCACTGGTAGTGATTATTGTGCTCTCATTTGAAAATGTAAAACGGCCAAGTTGAATGGATTCTTATTGAGTTCCATGGGCCTCCTCTACCTCACAGACCTGGCCTGGCCTAAATTGATGCTCAGCCTCTGAACAACCTAGGTGAAGAGGTGACCTGACTTGAGAGTTAAGAAGTCTCGGAGTAGCAAGCATAAACATTTGTTGGAGAGCTTGTTAAAAACACACAGATTCCTTGGATCACTCTAGAGGTTCTGATTCAGTAGGTCTGGGGTGCAGTCCTCGAATTGGCTTTTTTAAAGCAACATCCCCAAGTGATTTTCAGAAAGAGGCTGCACAGGGCTTTGGTATTCCAAATATCGAGAGCTTGGATGGAGAGAAGGACATTCTGTCCTTCCTGTGTTAATTCTGTTGGGTCTGGGTCCTCCGCTTCTTATTTTCTGAGAATGGCTTAGAGGAGAGCCCTGGGCCTCTTTTCGTTTCCTTGGAGATGGGATGCAGGGGCCAGGATAACCTGGGTCCCAGAGCCAGGCTCCCTCAGTCTCAGCAGCTGGGAAGCTCCTGCTGGGTCCTGCCACCTCCAACACTTCAGCATTTCCCCCTAGTCAAGGGAAGGCATCCCCTGAAAGGGTAGAGAGTGTGGGACTAAACATCCAGGCTAAATCCATAGCCAAGAATTGTCTGTCAGGGGCTGTGCTTTTCCAAGCCCCTGACCCTGACAAAACTGTGTGCATTGAAGATCTGAAGAGGAAAACGTCCAAGGTGGCAGTTTCTGTAGGCTTCCATCTTGGAGGAGACAGAGTGGTCTAGTGGAAGAGCACCAGCCTGAGGGTCCTAAGTCATTCATTCATTCATTCACTCAAATGCTTGGTTGCTTACCATGTTCTGAGAACTGCGTTTGGTGCTGGGATTCAAGGGTGAACAAGACGTGGTCCATGCCTTCAAGGAGGCTTTGTGGAGCCTTCGTGCTAGTCAGAGTGAGAGACATTAAAAAATTGTTCTAGAGTTTCTGCATGAGAGGGGATTGGGATTTCAGTCTGGGTTTGAGAGAGAAGGGGAGTGGCATAGAGACTTGTGTTGAAGGTGATATTGCAAAGACTTGTCTCCTCTCACATTAACTGTTTATTTGGGGTGGACGGTGAGAAAGAGCTGATAGAGATTGTAAAGTGGTCAAAGATGCCCCTGCCCCACACAACATAACACCAAGCCACACCTTGGTGCCAATAGCAGAGAGTAAACAAATCATTATCTATCTCATTTAATTAACCTATCAATCAGTCAATTGATTAGTTAATGACAGATGTAAGTGCTGAGAGCCACGGGACTGTGGGAGCTCATAAAAGGACAGCCAGCCTGGGGTACGGTAGGAGGCAGAGATTTCTTAAATAAGCAACTTTTAAACAGACCAGAAATCAGTGTCAAGAATGGCTGGGGAATGAGGGCATGTTGGGGCCTGGCTGGGGTGGCTGAAGCGGGGCAGCATAAGGGAGAGTGTCACAGTGAGGTCAGAAGGGTTTTTGTTTTGTTTTGTTTTTCCCTACTTGTTACGTGATCTTGAGGAAGTTTTCCAATTTCCCCATCTGTAAAATGGGGGCAGAGCCAACTTGACAAGGCTGCAACAAGAATTAAAAGTTGCCTTGTAAAATATAGCTTTACAAGAAATTATTGTGAGTGCTCAACGTCTGATAACTCGTATTTTCCTCACTTGAAAAATGATAAAATAGTTTTGGCAGGAGCCCGGATGAGATGCTCCTCAGCTCTTCAAAAGCCTTACTGTGCAGGCGAAGGAGGCGAGTCTGTCCTGTTCCACCAGGACCACCCTGTCCCTGGTCCTGACAGCCACGCCTATTCACAATCTTCCCTGGGCTCAGCTGCAAGTGGCTTTTCCTCCAGTGGGTGGTCACCTTCTGGAAGAAGGCAGTTTTTCTAGTTTCTGTATGTGCCATCACTTTCATTTTCTCTTGTAATTTCTCTGACTTAATGATTTCTAGCCCTTTCTTTTAAATTAAGTGTGGGGACAGCAACCCTTGGCTAGACAAACATGTATTTTTTATAACCCAGTAAATCCATATTAATATAATAGCATCTGTAGGCATTGATGAGTCAACATGACACTTGGTGGCAGCATCACTGAACAGGAATTGTACATCACATTTATTTATTTAAATTTTATATATCAAGTTCCACATGATTCACAAATGGCCAGTGGAGATTGTCTGATGAAATGAAAATTGGTCTTCTCTCTACACTCACATCTCCTCATTGTCTCAGCCTTTTCATTGGTGGGGTAAACACACACATGCAGAGTTTCTAGACTGACCCTGCTTATCTGCTCTCAAGATATCATTTTCTGCCGGGCGTGGTGGCTCATGCCTGTAATCCTAGCACTCTGGGAGGCCCAGGCAGGTGGATTGTTTGAGCTCAGGAGTTCGAAACCAGCCTGAGCAAGAGCGAGACCCCGTCTCTACTAAAAATAGAAAGAAATTAATTGGACAACTAAAAATATATAGAAAAAAAAACTAGCGAGGCATGGTGGCGCATGCCTGTAGTCCCAGCTACTCGGGAGTCTGAGACAGAAGGATTGCTTGAGCCCAGGAGTGTGAGGTTGCTGTGAGCTAGGCTGATGCCATGGCACTCACTCTAGCCCAGGCAAAAGAGTGAGACTCTGTCTCAAAAAAAAAAAAAAAGATATCATTTTCAACTTTATAATAGGGCTTATATAACACCTCTCTTCCCATGCCCAGGTGCATTCTCACCTTAGCACTTGTCCTTGATTCCATCTCTGCTTATAAAAATCTAGTCTGGAAGATTTCTTTTACTTAGTGAATGAGGAAGGCATAGGACAAGTCTCTGAGGCCCTGAGATCTAATGTTGGCTTAGCCACTTGCTAGCTGTGGGACATTATGTGGGATAGATTTGGCTTCAAGTAACAGAAAACTTGACCAGTGGTGTCTTACCCAAAGAGATGTATGTGTCTATTTATTTATATTCTATAACAAGAAGGCTGAAAGTAGGAAGTTGCTAGCCTGATTCAGCCTCAGTTGAATGATGTCATCCAGGACCAGGTTCCCTGTCTTTCCCTTCTGCAGCCCTTATCGTGTGGCTATTTTATCCTCACGCTCATGGCTTTATTGCCACAAAATGCCCATCCTGGCTCCAGACTCCATGTTTCCTTTCAGGCAGGACAAATTGGGAAGGTTGGTGCCTCCACGTCTGCCCCACTTTACTAAGAAAGCAGAAGATTTTCAAGAAACCCTCCCAGCAGATGCCACTGGTCAGAACTGTCCTGTAGACAATCCTAGCTGCAAGAGAGACTGGGAAGATATTTAGTTTTTTCACTTTGTGCAGTGGAAAGTAGCAAGGAGGAAGAGTTGGACATGCCCACAGGATCCGTCACTAGGCAATATCTGCCACAGTGTCTTTGGACAATTTGCATAGTTCTGGATGTCAGTTTCGTCAGCTATAAAGTGAGGTGGATTAACCAGAATCTAGATGGTCTCTGGTGTTCTAACGCATGGCTTTTTGAGCTTTAATGTGTGTGCATATCACCTGGAGATCTTGTTAAAATGTAGACTCTGGTGGTGGGGAGGTATGGAGCCCAGGATTCTGCATTTCAGATGACAGGATTTCGATCCTAACTCAGGTCTTTGATTTCTAAGTCTATGCTTCTTCCATTTCATCATACTGATTCTTGCAGAGGCCCACAAGGATGAATACGAGATAGCTCCCAATCAAGTGATGATTAGTTTGTTACAAACCTGTCCATAGTGGTTCATCTCCAGTCGCCCCTCCAGATCCATTCCCCACCCTTTTCTGTGTCTCCCAGGGAGATTGACCTCTCCCTGGGCTCTGCTCTCCAGTTGGGTCCAGTCAATGGGAATCACCTGCAAGAGATTGTGGAGTGTGGAAGAGATAGAGGTCGGGGTATTTATGCACCTCCTTGCCCCATGGTTTGGCAGTAGCTGTGTTTCTCCACTTTAAGGCCACAACTCAGCTGGCCTCTCCTACAGCTCTTACTGGTTTCTAGTAACTGCTGCCTCCTCTGTCCCTTCAGACCTGGGGGATAACTGCTTCCCTTGGTGCTGGTCCCTGGGCACCTTGCCATCCCTTTTGGGTTCCCTTAGCCCTGCCCACGCCTCTGTAAATAGTCTCTTCGCCTTTTTGGGGTATTGCCTGCTTCCTGATTAGACCATAACTCACTAACTCATTTCCAAAAAATGTTAAGGTAATATAGATATTGTTAAAGTCTACATAAGTCAGAAGGGGTTTGGGAAGTTTCAACAGTCTGAGTTGGGGAGAAGTCAGGGCTTCAACTAGGCCTTGACAGATGGGGAGGATTTGTAGAAACAGTGGAGAGAGAACATGCTCAAGCATTTCAGGCAAAGGCAAGAATTGAAGGGGTGTGGGCCTCTACCTGCGTTTTGGGATCAATAAGAAAATAGGTTGCCTGGAGTGAAACCAAATAAGGGTGGGTTACAGGAAGAATAAGACTGTTATTAAGTGCTTTGCTTGAACTAACTCATTCCATCCTCAACAGCCCCATGATTGTCCTCCGTTTTTAGAGAGAAGGAGGAAGTTGAAGCAGAGAAGGGTTAAGAGCTAGTCCCAGGTCACCCAGCTGGAGGGTGGAGGGGATTTGACCCTTTGTGGTCTGGCTCTGAGCCTGCCCTTTGACCCACCATGCTGCGCTTAAGTGTGGACTTCCTGAAGCCACTGACTGTTTCGGATTAGGGATGAACTCTGAAGAAAGGGGTGTTTAAGAGAGGGAAGCCTGGACGTGTAGGATAGAAGACATGTGGGGAAGGCCATGGGAAAGTGCTGCCCTCTCTGCAGAGCGGATAGTTCCTGTGCTCCGCGTGTCCAGGAAAGAGGCTCTCAACCACTTTCAATGAGATGGTTCATGCTTTTCATCTGGCCCTTTCCTGAGTGTGATGATGGAAGGTCTGCCTTTCCTTTTCAAATACCTTGGGCTAGAATTCATGTTCCTTTATCTCAGTGGCAGGGAAATGAAGGGGACCTGAGTCGGGGTGGCTGGAAGCTGCCCCTGTTACCAGGTCCAGTCAAGAAAAGAGCTTGGAAGAAGTCGTTGCGCCAATCCGGACATAACCTGCCCAGTCAGCCTGGTCTGCATAGTCTTGGGGGGATTTACGTAAGTGTTTCTGTTTTTAATTGCTCAGAGATGAATTTCTTTAGCAGCCAAATAGCTCCGATTGCCCAATTTGTTCTCTTTCTAGCTTCCATATGTAAATGTAGGTTAACCTGAGTCTCCTTCTCATCTATACAGTGGTGTTAGTAGCAGCTGCCTGACATTTACTGTGTTCCTTCATGAACATTCACATCACCGGGATTAACCCAAAGTGGGTGTTCAAAAATATTAGTGGAAATTGCTCCCGCCTCTTAATCCACCTTCCTTCCTTCTGTTTAAAGTTATTATAAAATGATAATAAGGATGTTGCCTGCCTGCCTTCCTCCCTTCCCCCTCCCTCCCTCCCTCCCTTCCAGCTTCTTACTGTGAGGAATTTTATACATACGTAAAAGTAGAAAGACAGTAAAATGCACCTTCACCATCATTATCAAGATTTAACAATGCACAATAGCTTACTGTATTTGGTCTATCTATTTTATCTTTGCTGAGTGGTTTAGAGCAGTCCCAAATATCATAAATTTAACATCAAATACTTCAGTACACATATTTAGAAAATAATATTTTCTTAATGCAATGCCATTAATAAAGCTAAAGAAATTAACATAACTGCTCAATAGCAAGTATTACCCAGACCATATTCAAATGTCTCCAATTGGCAGCACAATGTTTTTGCAGTTGATGTGTTTGAATTAGGATCTAAACATGTTGAGCAGTACAAGACAGAAAACAGCTACACGGGGCCCTGTTTACAGTTCTTAGACTTCAGGAATTTTCTTGCCTTGTGCACAATGACTCAGTTTTGCCAATAAAGTGCACCCTGACATTTGTGGTTTCGACTGTCTGGAAACAACTACAAATGTCCGTGGCATTTAGCACTGTCTGCTGAGGCACCAGTGTGAATCCTGGGCACTTCTGAGAATGTGTCCGGGAGGGGGTGGTTTAGCTAGAGCGTGAGCCTCGCTGAGAGCTGGCACTTGGCTTCTCAGTGATGCTTCATTGTTCTCTCTTCTTGTTCGTCCCTGATTTTTGATTTCATAGACTGGTACAATTAAAAAAAAATAAGAGTCTTACCTCAGATTATTGATCTTTTATTTTGCTGAATAAGAACATTAAAAAATATCTCCTATCACCATTATTTCATAAAACAAAGGACATTTTAATACTAAAAGACTGACATTATTTCAGAATAATGGAGCCTCTTTCCTGGGAAATGATAGTTTACCACCTTATGTTGACATATATATCTTCCAGGGTTCCAGTTTTCTTATTTTGCCATGGACTGGTGAATACTTTGTCACAGTTTGGTATTTGGGAAGCATTCCTCTACCCAGGATTGCTTGGATAGTAAAATTTGTGAAGTGATAAAAATGTCATTCTTTTTTGAAAAATAATCAAGTGGGAGATAAAACTTTTAGTAAAAGTTGAAAATGAAGTTAACTTGTGATGTGGAGCTAGGCACAGTGATGCTATGGTTTTGAACTGTGATTTGGGAAATGCTGGGAGCAGGTGTATTCTCATATAGGTCTGGGATTAGATCAAAGGATTTCAATAACTAATTATTTTTTCTTAAACTCATTAGACTTCTGACCAGCTTCCTCTTTGCTCCTAAGAACCTTTGTTGCTCTTGCTCACATTCTCCAAACCCACATTCTCCTTCTTGTCCTGTGCCCATGGGCCAATGCCGGTGGAAGTAGATGACCCCCACATTTGCATTTCTTGCCGACTCTGCTCTGCAGAGCTTCAGACCCATATCTCCAGTTGCTGTTGGGCAGCTTCACTCATGTGTCTCCACAGGGAACCCTTCCTCTGCTTCCTCAGTCTGGCCCCTTCCTCTCACCTCCCCAGTGCACAAAACGGGGAAGTTGCTCATGGCAGAAACCAGGAGCTCTCCCTGACATACATCACCCCTTGTGTTTACCCCACTAGATGTTTACTTCCATATGAGTTTCAACCTATTTACGTCAAGCCTTTGCTCCTGCTGCAGCCCCAGTCTAGATCACTGCTACCTCTTAACTGGGCTGTTACAACAGTTTCTCTTAATCTCTACACTACCCCCACCGATCCATTCTTCACGTGGTAGCCAGGAAGGCTTTCTTAAAATGGAAATTGTGTCATGTTGTACCTGCTGTTCAGAGCTCTGAGGGCATTTGGGATAAAATGGAAAAAAAACAAAATTAACAAGGGCTACAAAACCCGTGTGATCTGCCCATTACCCAACTCTTACCATCATCTCAAGCCACTTTCCTTTTCATTTACTCTGCTTGATTGACATGAGCTGGGCTGGACTTTAATTTCCTTGAATACTCACAGCTCCTTCCTGCTTCAGGGTAGGGAACACATAGTGTTTCCTCTGCTTAGAAAGTCCTTCTCCCTACCTTCCCCACTCTCTGTCTCTCCGCCCTCTAGACTGTAAGCTCCCTGAGGACAGACCCTTGACTGTTCTGCTCATTAATAAGTAGCCAATATCTGGCAAAGCCCTCGTCAGGGAGTAGGTGGTTGGTAACTGAGTGAGTGACTATTCCAATCAATACCAAACTTCTTCCATCCCTATATAAGAACAGAAGGGAGAGGCTGAATGTATTTGAAAAAAAACAAGGCCATATTTTTGCTAGATCAGATAAATTGATATTCAGTATTCAGGCCAATATTTACCTTTATGGTTATAATAATGGACCTTTCTGTGAAATAAAGTAAATCCTATTGAAAGTGGGTGTTAGGGTCAGCTCCATTTATCTGCATTACCAAAATTGCCAAGGTTCCTGGAAAACTCCTGGAAAAAGTGACCCCTCTGTCTTAATAAAATGCTAAATCTGTCCATTTCTGAAGAACAAAGACCTATAATATGTCCATTAAAAAAACTAAGTGCCTTATAAGTGGTAGCTATTGAAAAGACTAAATCAAATACGAGTAAAATGGCCCAATAACTTAAGCCCACACTTTTATTACAGTTTTAAAAAAGAATAGTCAACATGTTTGTGGAACCATTTCTTATAACACTTTTCAATAAATTATATAATTTTAAGTTTTCTTTTTTTATCAGAGATGAAATGTGTTCTGAGAATTGTAAGCCCTTATTGAATTCCCCTGTGCTAATTCCCTGTTAATGCACTGTCCTGGTGACTCACCTTTAGCACCATATTTTATTGACTAATTTTCTCCACTTTCCAGTTTAGCCTCTTACTACCTGCTAATTGAGTCCTTACATTTCTTTTGTGGATGTGATTTGTCTCAATCATACTATAAGCTTTTTGCAAACAGGAGCCTATGTCTTTTTCTACTTTTACATCCTCAGTGTAACAATCAGGGTTGGCCAAGTCATACAGCAGTAACAAAACACCCCCAAATCTCAGGGGCTTTGTTTCCTACTCAGCCTACATGTCTGATGTGGCTCAGCAGGAGGTCTCTGATCTTTGTGTTCTCTCAGGTACCCAGGCTAATGAAGGCTTTACCTCCACACCTCCTTCCCTGATCAAAACATCAGCAGGAAGGAAACACAACAAACCACCCAGTTGGCTTTTAAAGCTCCTGCCAGAGTGCAGTGCATATCATTCCACATGTGTGTTATTGGCTAACACAAGTCACATGGCCGTGCCTAACTTCAAAGGGGGTGGCCAAGTGAGAAGAGGAGTCAGGAAGGCAGGGGGCGCTGCGCTGATGACTCACACTCAGTTCCTGGCTATGGTGGGATTCCTGTAATACTTGTTTCACTGAAGTTTGGAAACACCTGAAGGAATACACGTGGGCTAAAGGTAAGGAGAAGACAGTTGCTGGTTAAAAATGAAGAAAGTATTGTATCCTCTTTCCTGGTTTCAACTTCCTCTCCTAAAATCTGGAAAGAAAAGCCCTAAAGAATATTTGAAAATAAAGGACTATGTGAATTACCTGCCTTAATGCAGCAAATAGCTATGCACTGACTAATCATCTGGTTTTCCACCGGACCTAGTCAACATTTTTGCCAATGATTTGAGTTACTGCAGATGTTGACACACAGAAAACATTTGCAGATTACATGAACCTGGAACCAAATTATTGGAGTGAGTAGTTTGAGAGATAGAATTATGATCCGAAGCCAGAATCATGGGCTGGAATAATGGGTTCACATTAAAGGACCAGTGTGTGATGTTTGGGTCTGTAGACTGATTATATAACTACAGGATGGCAGAGCTTTGAACAGCAGCATCTGTAAAAAATCTCCATGATTTTATGTTGACATGAATCGTATTGTTATTTGATAGTGGTGGCCAAATGAGCTAAAGGAATGTCAGTTTGTCTTCATGGGAAAATGACACCAACACCAGGGAAGGGGCTCAGGAATTCTGCTCAGGCAGTGAGCTTGAGCTGGGTTTGGGATGTCACTATTTGAGGGGCCTGGACAGATGAGCCTGCCCAGAGGAGAGTAATGGGCTTATCAATGGAATGAGAACACTCAAGGAACAGATGAAGGAGCTGGGCCAATTTAACCTAGAGAATAGAAAGACCGAATTGGGGAAATCTGGGATGGAAAGGGTAGTCTTCACATACTCACAGAGCTACCAGGTGGAAGATGGAATAAACTTTGATTTGCTACAGAAGGCAGAACAAGGATAGGTTATAGAGATGCTGATTTTGTCTCACGGTGGGGAATAGAATCCTGTGAAGTCCAAGTTAGGTCTTGTAGTTTATGTCACAGAAGAGATTTATGAAGCCAAAGAGTAAAGTGACCAATTTTCCCAGTTTGCCCATGACTCAGGAATTTCGAAGACTTGGAACTTTCAGTGCTAAAACCAGAAAAATCCCAGCAAACCTGGATTAATTCGTCACCCTACCAAAGAAGATTGCCTTTAATATTATCTAAGGTCTCTTCCACCTCAGAGATTCTGTGATTTCTAAGATAGATATGATGGTTTTCTCAGAAAAATTTCAGTCAAAGCAATAATTCTTATACAGTATTTTGGTTTCTAATCCCATGCTAATTTAATCACAAAAGAATGTTTGCATTCTTTGAGCAGTTCCACATTTGTGTTTAAGATTTAATCATTGCTGATAGATTCATGCCCTGCTATTGTATCACATAATCAGGTGAATATTTCCCTGCAAGTCCAAAGTCATTCATTAAATAAATGAACATTTTAGAAATACAGGGCTGTACCTTTCTTAAAAAAATCACAGTGGATAATTTCTTGATTGTTTGAATTGCTGTTATTCTTAGATAAGACATTATAAAGGCAAACAATAGTTCACCTTTATAGACACTTACATAGTTCCATCATAATGAAATTTCACTTGGATTATGTGCAATGAAAGAGTTATTTGTGTCCAGCACATCCTTGTAGAAACTTTCTTCCTTTCTTTCAATCATTTATTGTATTTGGTGATTCTAGAATCAATTTATTAAATCAAATTTCAACCTTGAAGATTTATTTATTCTTTGGGGTTCAGTGTTTGCATATATAGGAGCAAGACTTTCACAAAGGGGTTTTGTAGTTTTCCCTTGGCATTTTTCTTGGTGATATGCCACCTGCCTATTCTAACTATTCAGTACAACCATGAGATAGTTTACTGAGGTCTGTCAACTTCCTTAAGTCTTTTTCCTTATAACACACTTGATAAAGCCTTATAAACAGAGTCCTTTGAAAAGAGAAAAGTAACTGGTGAATGGGCTCTATTTTGTCTAGGTGGTGATTGATGGAGAAGTGGAGTCCTTTCAAGTTTCTGGCTTTGCACACAGTCCCGAGGATAGAAATACATGGAGGTGAGAGAATCATGGGAAGGCTCTTGATGTGGCTTAAGGATAATGGCAATAAAAAAAAGTTCTGAGAGGAGAGTAGTGAGAGACCAGCTGCTCATTCAAGCCCACTCCACCACATGCTCCCTCCTACTTTGGTTTGGCATCATGCCTTCTGGGAATTTTCCTTGGATCACACACCTGACTCTTTTCTTTGCTCTCAGACAGAATGACTCTCTGTTTTTTGGACCTGTGCTGTTCACTGTAGTTGTTGGTGTTAGACTTACTGTAGGACCAGGAAAAAAAATCTTGTAGTTCCTGATAAATAAAGCCAATAATTGTGGGTACAGTCTTGTACATCCTATTCCTTTAATTGTCATCTATGCAACAAACGTATACAGTTGTCTTAGCTTCCTGGTTTTATCACTCCGTGCAATGTGGCTATGGTAGTGTCTGAAACTCTAGTTGGGAACATAATATAAGTAATGTGATATGGAAGGACAGTGATGCCTCCCCCAGAAAGCCTTATGGAGAAGAGATGTATTTATTACCAGAATCTGCAATCTGCCCTCCTAGTCTCGCCAATCTCTTTTCACAAATAGTATTCTGGAATGTAAAAATGAACATGGAATTATATGCTTACTTTGTATAGCCTTTCACATTGATTTGAAAAGGAAGTCAGGACTTTAGTGGACACTGCACTTTTGGTCCAGAATCTCTCTGGATTATGAATCAACCCGATGGTAAATATTGGAAATCCATTGTTCAAGTTCAGAACAAGACTCACCAAAGGTAAATAGCATGTGTGCTCATCAGTGACAATTAGCTTGATTTTATTTTGCAATATTCCAGCCTATTTAAACACTCATGGGAACATGGCTGCCCTTTTCTGGGTTTGCATTGGAAGTTGTCTGAAGAGATAAAGGTGGATTTTTACCTTCAAGTGACAGCTTACTTCTTTTCTCTTGGTCTCATTTTTCCTGGATTTAGCCCTTTTCTCACACTATTCATACCAAGGAAAGGTGAATACCTCCTCACCATTTCCCATGGCGATGATGCTTTCCCAGGAAGATGATACTTGATTGTAGAATGGAAACCTAGCCTCAAAAGAAACTTGGGAAAGAGGATTGAGGATAATTCTACAGGAAAAAGAATATGAAGAGACTTACGAGTGTTGGGTCTTAAAACTCAGTGTGGTGAGAATCGTGTGCGTGAAGTAGCTCGACAATTTCAATAACGCAGTTGAAGCTGTAGAGTGGGCTGGTGGGGTTGGCTCTTGGGACAGACCTTTTTATGGACCTGTCATAGTGGACTGTCACTGTGCACACTCTGCTGCTCTTGCTGTGCTGTCTTAGCCTGAATATAATGGTGGTCTCAGATTTACTGTGACTGCACTTTTCAAGGAATAGTGTTTTAAATTTATAAAAATATTATGAAAAGCTGAATGTTACTTATTGGAATTCTACCCATCAAGAAATTCTCCTTCACAAATACCCAGGGCACCCCTGAGCTCAGATATCACTGCCTTCTTGCCCACTCCCTTTCCATTTCTGCTGGGTTCTCCTGTCAGCTGTCCTGTCGGTGTGACACTCAGTGCACATGGCCTATGAGCCACCCTTCCTGTCACCTTCAGTCCATTCCATGCCTGAGTTGCACTATTGCATTATAATTCTGCCAAAGGGTTCTTGTTTTATTCAAACTGGTAGCAATGGGCAGCCAAGCCAAGTTTTTCCTTTACTTGCTTTTGGAAGGCTTCATAAAATACTAATGTGCAGAATTTATAATTATGAAGTTAATTATGCTAGGAGAAACAATCACCAAGTTACTGTTTGGTTTATGACTTTTTCCCTCACAACAGCAACAGATGCCTGAAATAAACGGCTAACACCAGCACACCTTTTTATTTCTTGTATGAGTTTCGTCTGCCTTTCCTATATATTCTCAAGCACTTAAAACAAGTACATGCTCTGTCTGACCTTTTCATTGATCCCATGGACTTAGTACAGGTGCTGCTTTCCCTTGAAGTTTTCTCTTTAAGTTTTAATTTTTCTAAAACTTAAAGTGGGAAATGAATTCCAATGTCTGAGACAGTCAGCAAAATCGGGATGCTTCCTTTTCTAAAAAAGAAAATTCTTACAGAGCGCACAAAGATAGGCCCCTTGTCTCCCTTGCATTTATCATTATATACAAAAGCATTGCAGAGATAATGTGATTTGCCTAACCCCGCCTCTTTGACTTAGAGGATGTGTGTGTGTGTGTGTGTGTGTGTGTGTGTGTGTATGCATGTGTATTTTAACATCACGAGAAAATATAGCCATGAGAAGAGACCAGTTTTTCACTCAAACTGTTTGGAAGGTAATGAGCTGATATGAGTCTTTAAATAAAGTCATACCACTGTGAAATTCTGTCCTTCGCACATCCTGAGATGGTTGTGTTGTAAACTGGGGTTATGGTAAATTAACTTCATTACCGCTGTTACACTCTTATAGTTAGATCATTAAGGGTAATAATTAGCTTTCTTTCTATATGTTTATAGATGACAGATTTAACCCTGGATATGTTTCTCTTCAAACAAATCGCTTGTCTACAAAGGAATTTCTTTGATTTTATCATTTAAAAAAAATGTCGTTTTTCTTTTTAACCAGCAGTTGTTTCTTGAACACCCTGTCTGTGAAGTCTGTAACAGGCAATGGCAGGGAGCGAATCTCTGTCTTCAAGGAACTTATTATTTAGAGGAAGAATCTAAAACCCATCAATTTGGTATGCTCATTAAGTTTCCACGTGAATTCACATATGGATTAGAAGTGTGAATATGAGATTTTTAAACCTCCCAGTGAAATGTTTTTGTTTCCTGTGAACAAGGACAAAAACATACGTTGCTGATTAATATGCCAAGGTGGTGTATAGGCAGTTAGCTTTAGGTCATATGAAAAGTTGGGTTATATATACCCCTTGGTGTATACACACACACCTCCCCCCATGTGTGTGCACACACAGGCACTCGTATGTGTTTGCATCAGTGGCTTTCACATGCTTTATCTCCTAAAGTGGCAGAGACCTGGCTGAAGTGAGGCAGAAGCAGGGGTCTTACCCACTGATGTTCCTCTTGTCCCCTCTCTCTTTGGGCAATGGCCTTGGAAAATATACTGAAAATCCCTGATTTGGATTGTTGATATCAAAATTCTATCTTAGAACATTAAATTATTACAACTGTGGTCAATTTTCACAAAGATGATTCAATATATATGCTTTGAATAATCCTAATTGGTTGCCACGTTGCTTAAGTAGTCTTGTTTCTGATGGGTCCACAGCTCTTTCTTAACTCAGGTGTTCTACTTCACTCAGCCTGCTTGGTCAACCACATGCAGTTTGTACCTTCATTATACAGATCTCTATAACCAAACTGGTTCGTTGGCAATACACACCTAATTTATTTTCCTAATGAATCCCTGTGCCTGTGTTTAGGATCTCATCATTTTTCTACTAAATTATTAGGAGAACTTCTGCACTAGCTTTCTGTCTCCATTCTCCAAATTGATATCTAATTCATTCCCTTCCATTTTGTTACCAGAGTGGGTATTTCTCAATCATGAGTCATTTCGTATTCCTCTTTGCTTAAAATATAGTGATTTGCATGGTTCCCAAGATAAGGTTCTAACCTATTAGCATGGCATACCAGTTCAGTCCAATTCAGCTTACTGAATCTCTGTTGAGGTCCCCCAGCAATTCAGGAACTGGGTTAGAGGCATGAGTCCTTCTTACAAGCCCCATCCCTTCATGTGCATTCAGCCATGTTTTCCAGCCTCCCACCCCCACCCCGATTCCTTGGTACAGGCTGTTGCCTGTGCCTGGCACAGCCTTCTGCAAGCTTCACTAGTTCCCACTTTGTTTTTTCAAAATTCATCTTAAGTTTCACTTCTCTCAACTAAGAGCCCTTCCTCTGTTTGACCTCTCTACTCAAATATATCCCAGCATATATTTTTGTCAGAATACTACTGCACTGATTTGTAATCAGTGTCTGATATTTTTATTAGAATACTGCTGCACTGATTTGTAATTACTGTCTCCTCTCCCAAGAATGGGCCTTTTTGATGGCCAGGACTCTGTCATGTTCATGGTTATATTCTCTGTATTATATCATCTATTAAGGCAACTCTTTTAAACGTTAACTGGACACCCTCTCAGTATTGATCTCTGATGGATCACCTCTCTTATGGACTGAATGTTTGTGTACTCCCACAAAGAATTCATATGTTGATGCCCTAACCCTCAATGTGCAAGTATTTGGAGGTGAGGCCTTTGGGAGGTAATTAGGGTTAGATAAGGTCATGAGGGTGGGGTTCTCATGATGAGATTAGTACTCTCATAAGAAGAGATACCAGAGTGCTCACACACACTCTCTCTCTTTCTCTGTGTGCACACACTGAGAAGAGGCCATGGAAGGACACAAGAAGCAGGTGGCTATTTGCAAGACAGGAAGAGAGCCACCAAAACCCAACCAGATTGGCACCCTGATCTCAGACGTCCAGCCTCCAGAACTATGAGAAAATAAACTTCAGTTGTTTCAGCCACCCAGTCTATGGTATTTTGTTATGGTGGCCCCAGCAGAATAATACACTCGGAGGAAGAACTGGATGTTTATCATTTTTTTACTGCCTTTGTGTCAGATTTCTAGCTATGGAAAGCATTTCCTTTAGTTCTATGGTAACTTAATGTTTTAAAACAGTTTGGTTTTGCTTAATTAAAAAAAGGATTATAGTACATGCTTGATGCACAAGATTTGGGACACACCCACATAACACAATCACACCCACATACCCCACAAAGGAGAAATCACCCATAACCCAACATACAGAATCCCTGTTAATATTTTAGTGTTTGTCTTTTAATATTATATATTATATATGATATGTGTTATATAAACACATATATGTATTCCACAAAAATAGAATCATACTATACTTATGGCTTAAATGGATGTTTATTTTGACTTAGCATCACATAGTGTACATTTTTCTATGACAGTAATTATTCTTCCGTAACATTATTTTAGCTGTACAGTTTTTCATCAAATAAATTTATAGATCAACTTTATTTTTTCAAATTATTTATTTATTTATTTTGAGACAGGGTCTCGCTCTATTGCCCAGGCTAGAGTGTAGTGATATCATCACAGCTCACTGCAACCTCAATCTCCTGAGCTCAAGCGATCCTCCTGCCTCAGCCTCCTGAGTAGCTGGGACTACAGGTGCGTGCCACCACGCCCAGCTAATTTTTCTATTTTTTGTAGAGACAGGGTCTCGCTCTTGCTCAGACTGGATAACTCAACTTTAGATGTAACTTTTGGTATATGTTCTCAGAGGTGTTTAAAAATTTATCAGTTTACTAGTTCCTTTAATCCAAGTGTTTTTTACTTCCTCAAAGGTTATTTAGTTTTCTGTGGTTCAAGTATGGCAACTTTTGGCAAGAGTATCGTGAAGAATCTTAAAAATCATTTATTCATTCACTGATTGATAAATATTTATTAAGTACTGTGTAGTAGGAACTATATTTGTATTTCTGAAAAAATTTAATAATGTGTAGCAAGAATCCTAAAAATATATATGGCCTTTGTTCCAGTTATTTTGCTTTTAGAAATTTATTGCAACAAAATAATTGCAGATGCACAGATTTATGTACTCAGATATTCATCGCAGCATGGAGAGCAAAAGAATGGCTGTGACCTAAATTTCCAACAGTGGGGAAATAGTTGAAATAACTGTGGCCTATGCATATGATGGAATGTTTTTCAGCAATTAGAAATACTATTCTCAAAGAGTATTTAAGGATGTGGGAATTACTTACAATAGAATGTTAAGTGAAAAAAACAGGTTACAAAATTATGTGTACAATATGTGATCCCAGTTTTATATAAAACAAACCAAAAATCTATTCATAGAAAATAAAACAAAAGAAAATACCAAAATATGATTTGTTTTCTCTAATAGCTGGATTCCTGCTAATTTTTGTTTTTTTCTGCATATTCCAAATGATCTATGGGAAATATGTTTACTTTGGTGATTAAAAAGAGTTTTGAACAATTAAAAATGTTCAAGATGGTTTCTTAACTTCAGAGATATGGAGCATTTTATTGGAATCATTATTTCATTTTGGTGAAATGACATGCTTCAAAAATAGATTGAAGTCTCACCTTTATGGTGATACCAAAAAAGTTTATAGAGTGTTTTTGAGGAAGGGAAATACACCAAGGTAGCAGGATAGGCATCACCAAAATACCCTACCCACTTGTTCTTCAAGACCCAGTCTAATGGTCAGCTTTTCTTTGTACCTTATCCTAATACTACAAACAGAAATCCAATATAGCCTCTTATCACACTGTGCTGGTATTATCTGTTTCTTTTCCCTCCTGGATTGTACTAGGGCCTCCCAAGGTACTTGGTTTTATAGTACTCAGTAAAATGTTGAATGCATGAATGCAAAAATGAGTGACTCATCAAATACCAGTATTGCTCAGTCACCCTCTGAAACCCCTATACCTGAGCAAACTGAAGCTGGTATGTTGGAATTGATGGAGTGATATCAGCTTTGCTCATGAGAGAAGGCGACTCAAGTCAGGATATGGGATGTGTCATTACAACTTGGTGAATGTTTTTCATGCACTCTGCCTGCCTCGCTCTCCCTGGCTGGCTCTTGCGTTACCTATATTAGCTCTGACGTTTCTGAAGTAAGAACTGATTTTTTTTTTTTTTTTGAGACAGAGTCGCACTCTGTTGTCCAGGCTAGAGTGCCGTGGCATCAGCCTAGCTCACAGCAACCT